>CAJNIZ010047472.1:0-36121 GCA_905231905.1 Symbiodinium pilosum | reverse complement strand
CCGCCGCCGCCGCCGCCGCCGCCACCCCACCACCACCCCACCACCCCACCACCCCACCACCCCACCACCACCACCACCACCACCACCACCACCACCACCACAACACCAAAATGACCTCTTAACCTTCTAACTAACGTGAAACATCAGCCGGAAACTACCACTTTCCATGCCATATGAAACTAGGATCTCAATAGATCTGAAAGCCCTCAGCGCTTGGGTACCTGGGAACCCTGTGACCCCCAAACTCTCAACCCCAACCATGAACGCGTGCTGGCCCCGCCCCACCCCCCAGAAGTTCACCACCGGAGCGCTCGGGGATTCCAAGGGCCGCGGTGAAGAATATCGACGCCACCTGCTAGATCAAAGGCTTCGCTGGGTGTCATGATTACCTTTATCGCCCGAACCGCCTGTACCAGTATCTGAATATGGTGTCCCCACTGCGACCTTTCTGCGCATGAAGAGCTGAGGCCTTATTCGACAATATTAGCAGCAGCACTATGAATATTTTCATCGATTCTGCATATTGGCTATGATGAGATAGAGCATGACATCATGACATACCTTCACCCCGCGGCCTCGCCAATGTTGGAAGAGATCAAATAGCGGATGACCTAAGAAAAAAGCAAGCTCGGCACTGCAGTCACTCTCATAATGTCTCTATAGGGTCAAATAGGCTAAATCCTTCTCCGCATGGACTCTGCCAGAACAGAATACTACCGGTGTGTTAGGACTTGTTGAAATTGGCTGCTTCTCAACCTGACGAATGTAAGCACCATAGCGCTGCCAACGGTGAAGCTATCAAACAGTCTCAGGCATACTCTCATCCGTTGAATCTTGAAACCTGCGGGTACGATGAGATGCGATGACCCGCACTTCAACCTATCCAATCAAACACGGTCGTGGCTAGCTCTGGAGCGTAAATTGGGAGGCCTGGATGATTCGCACAGCAGAGAATTAAATGGAAAATGAAATGGGGGCATATATGGACGGTTTACGGTTTACTTGGGGTTCAGGGCAATTAAATACGTAAAGCAATAATTCTACCTGTGCTTGTAACCCAACCAGAAACCTCCCTCACTCCTGTGATATGCTTACGACTGGGATGTACATTCAGCTATAACTAGGTTCTAATTGCCCCAAACCTCCAAGTAGGGATGGCTGAGGCAAGAACAGCCTTCATGTTCTTGTAGATTGACCGGCCCTGTTCCACAGCTGCGACAATGGTGGAGAAGTTGTCGTTTGCAAGCACCATGTCCTGGGATTGCTGCTGTGCATAGACGGGCTATGCAATCCCGCCAGCGAATTGAGCACTAGACATAAGACATTTTGGTGACCATGTCTCATCACAATCTCATTCCCGATGTGGTGTCTTATCTCGTGACCTCTTTACTCTTCAGAACATGATGGCTGAGCAGCAAGCACAAAATTGCTAGATCCTGCAATTTAGCCCGCAATCGTGAACAACTATTTGTCATTGGTTTTTTTGAGTGACCGACGCGCAGCTGTACAAGGGACCTGGAAAGTTCCCTTCATTTCTTTGAAGCTTTTGCTGCAGACAGACTTCTGAAGCCTCCTTGGCCACTTCAGTGCCGCCCATGCCCATGGCCACACCAATGTCAGCCTTCCGAAGGGAACATGTCACTGCAAGTGTCTCTGATATACTTAGATGCCAATTCAACTGGAGTAGTTTTTGAACATGTGTTCGACCGTCACCTTCACATGAATTCTGAAATCCCCCGGCCCACAACTATCGAATATTCCCGTTGTGGCTTAATATATTGGGAATATTCGCATTTGGGGAGGTTGGGGCAGTTTAGTATTAGAGGGATAGGATTACTAGGAACCCTGGACGCGACTGGGCGTTCGAACCTGCTTGAGAGCTGGCGCGTCGTTGACCCCATCACCGGTCCTTTGCATGCCAACATCATTCTGTCAGGCAAGGTAAAACATAGGGCACACGGAATTTCTTGGAAATGTCTTAGCTGCTCTGCTTTCAAAACGGTGATCGTTGCGATTCGGAACACTTCTGATCCGCACGCTAAAGCTTGCAGACTGCTGGAACCGCCCACATCCATAAACTCCTACACGAGGTCAGGTAGGCAATTGTTTCATCTGCGGTCCCCTGTGCTCACCCCAAAGCAAAGAGGCCCGCATTGGGAGGGCCAGTACCTTCTCCATCCTGCTAGATGCGAAAAGCACAATCCGGGAAACGCAAGCATTTGCGTGGTAGGGTTCTTGCCCTCACTCGGGATTTGAAAAAATATCAGCCCTAGCCTATAGCAGCAAAGCCAGCTACAACCCGCACTGTGCATAGGTATCCCCACAAGAAGTACCCAACCCAGCAGTCAACCGAAAGCTCGTCGACTCCACCCCCAAATCCCAGGCTGGGAAGGCCGGGAGGCATGGCAACGATCTCATCCTGCTCCTTCAGCATCCTCAGCCGGATCAGACTCACACCAGGTTGTTTTCACAGGTTAGGAAACCAGAGCCGTGCGGTTCAGCTCAGGGCTTGAAAATGTGCAGTTTACACGGAAAGCTGACATTCAGATTGTACAGGAAGCACGCAGGTCGAATTGTGGCTTACGTGGGAAGTATGTGGAAAATGTATTTTAAAAAAAGAACAGAAACAGAGGGGATATCTCTGCCAACCCTTGCAAAAGCTAGTCAAGAGCCATTATTTGAAGCCGATGCACTTCTGACTAGCATTCGTACTGAATTGAGGGAAGCGTTGACAAAATGTCCAAGACAGCATTCTTGCCCCAAACTGAGAGACAACGTCGTGACTGCCCGCTCACTTAAAAAAAAGCTCCGAGCTCCACATACTGGACCACACGCATTGCTTAGGGGTCCTTACTTTTTGGCATGCCGGACCATTTAAAGGCGCAGCCTTAATTACTGTCCACAACTTGAACTGTTACACATTACACACCTCGACTTTTGTAGACTTTCCAGAAATTCGTACTGAACGGAGATTGGGCACCTTGAACATTGGATAAAGAACTGCCTTTACAGCCTCAAAACGTTGAAGCCACAGGACTCCTGCAGAGGCACAACTCCTCACCTACTATACAAGCCCTAGAATTCGCATCTGGGTGCCCTAGGCCGGTAGAATTCGTGTAGCGAACCTCGCATTGCCAGAAAGAAGCATTTCCCTGAAACTTGAAACAAAACACCTATACCCCAAATTCAAACCCTTTTGCTCTTTCTGGGATGAAACCCCAAACTCTGAAACCTGTAAGACTCCTTAAACCCCCCTGAACCCCTAAAAACCCCTGAAGCCCTAAGACCCCTATATAAACCCTAGTTTTGTGCAACCTTTGCAGGCCGTGAAAGCCCAGCGGCTTGACCACGATCTGCTTGTGCTTGGGCTCCATGCCTCTGCTTTTGCTTGGGTTTGGGGTTTTGGGCTTTGGGTTCAGAAGGTTTTAAGGCTTTGGAATGAGGGTTAAGAGTTTAGGGTCGAAGGTTTAGGGTTTTAGGAGTTAGGGATTTAGGGTCTGGGGGGAGGGCGCATCAAAGTTACTGTTGCAAATGTTACACTTACTATTGAAATTACGGTGCCGCTGCTGATGTTCGTGCTTATCACTATTACTCATTACCTTTCCGATTATACTATCACTTATTACTGCTGCTGTTATGGAACTGTTACTCCTACTTCTTCAAGGCCTGAAGGCCGACGACTTGAGGCCATTTAGTCATTTAGCAGACTGTAGGATCTTATAGGCAGAGAACCAACCCTCTTTGAAACACGAAAAAAAACACAGGAAAAGATAATCAACTTCTGAGATGCGCGAGAAAACGGCACCTTCTGATCCGCGGTCAGACATCCTCGCACACTGCCAAGCAAGTCGCGTGGATTCGAGAGGCTCATTAATTTGGTAGCTTCGCAAAATACATGGGCCCCAAGATAGATCCCGATCTTTTACAGACCTTCTTACGGAGAGACCCCCAAAAAGTTCCATTTTCGCTGCACTGGGCTTGGAATGTTGCGGCTATCATTGGCGTTCTTGCTGCTTTCAACATTGCGTACTATAATATATACTTATAAATACTATAACTTACTCTGACATACTGCAATATACTATAATTTGCTATAGTCGTTCCATTTTCCTATAGTATATTGCTGCCACCGTCAGTGCTAGAAATCCCACCTTTACCGGAGGCCAAGGTCAGAGTTTCCAATTCAGCTTGGGCTTTGAGCATTTTGTAGGTGGACCCCCCACCCAGTAATAGCAACGATAAGGGATCATATGGATCATATTAGGGTCCTCTTCTATATCCTGTTGTACCACTATTACAGGGTGGGGGGTCATCCTAACTCCATGTTATGGAACCCAGAAGCTTGGGCAGACGCATCAGGCCTAATACTCCCGAGGTGGAAATCTTGTGATCCTCGTTTACTTCCGCTGCTCTAAGATAAGCCAAGCATCATTCTAGCCAATACGCTGGCCCTGTCGGCGTTTGACATGTCTTCAAACTCCTTGCCTGTGAGGGACTTGGCGCTCGCATCCTGAGCTCCGGCGGAGCAATGATCTTTTGGTGGTAAGATCCGGCAAGACGACTTCCGTTCTGAATTACCTGTTGCACCTGGTGAACTCATGTGTTAGCTATCCGCGGGCACTCGGGTTGGAGTTGGGGGCCTCCGGGTGGAGGGAGTTGAGCAGCCCACAACGCATCTTTACCTCATTTCCTGCGAGCCTATGCGATATTCTGCATTGATCTCGGCAATGCTGCCCAAAATCACCCTTTCGCGCCTGTCGCATTTCCAGTTACCTAGGCGTTACGTGGGCATATGCCAAAAGTTAATGCATCGGCTGGGCAGGCGGGTTGCAAAGCACTAGTTTTATGTTAGCTGTTACAGGACTGTACTTATAAGCGGCTCCAGGTCGTAAGTTGGATTCTCCTACCTAGCTAATGGCTGCTCTCTCATGGATCCTGTCATGGCCCGCCAAAGGCACATCCGCCCTGCGGAGCCGCCCAGGAGAAATGGCCAGCTTATGTCGGTGTTGCTTAGCTTCCCGAATTTCAACGATGGATTTTGACCCCCCACACTCAGAAGACGTTGGTTGCTTTGGTTTTTGGGAAGTCTACTACCGCTTTGACAAATTTTGGGGCTCTGCCTTGAAGAGCCCCTTGCCATACCCAGAGCGCACTGTACAACCTGGTAACCTGGGGCTCCCAGAAAGGTCATCTTCTGATCATGGTAAACTCTAAACGATGCTCCACACATCCTCTTCCTCAAGTTTAACCCAAGACTGACCACCAAACCCTAGACCCCTGCAACCAAAGCCCTGAACCTACATCTTAGCCCCTGAACCTGAACCCTCAACTCTCAAACCATCCCTGTTACAAGCGCCCCAGCATTCCAAATGCAGCCGCTCAAGATGGTTCTCAATAAGCGCGCTTCTAGCGATCGTGCTACTTTACTTGTTCCGACTTCGCCTCATGTCCTTGCACGAAACTTAGGGCCCGAAACAGGGTATTATTGCTAACCCTGTTCCTAGCTATGGGTCTCCAGTGCAAGCCGTAAACTGCAAACCTTCACCTCTAAATCCCAAGCGTCCCGAAACCCTTCCCTCCAGTGCCTAAGCCCAAAACCCCACCCCCACTGCTCAACCCCGATCCCATAACCCCAATCCCTGAATTTTGTTTCTCGTCTGGGCTCGCACCCAGCCAAACCCCGAACATCCCCAAGCCCTAGATTCTAAACCCGAAATAGCAGCTTCCATTTTCCTTTCTGTTATCCCTATATATTACCTATATAACCCCTATATGTTCCCTGTATAACTCCTTCTCTATTCCCTATATTATCCCGATATAGAGGCATAGCTGAGGCAAGCTTCGGAGTCCGGAGAAAGGATTCCAAGCTGTCGGGAGATCGCTTCCGCAGTGGCCTCGCGTCATGGTTGGGGGTAGTTGGGGGGGGTTTACGGTTTAGGGTTGCTGGGGTTGGTGCTCCGGTTTTGGGGGGGCTTAGAGTTTAGAGTTTGGAGTTGGAGTTTAGAGCTTAGGGCATTGCAAGGCATTCCATTGACAAGCTTTCAGCTAGCCAGTGCAAGGCGAAAGTGGCATAAGCACCCAAAACTTACAAAGGCACTACAGCCAATCTCCACATCTGATTGATCCCTCCAAGCTAGGATTGCGCGAAATATCAAGCGGAGGTTTAGGGTTTAGTGCCAAGGTTTCAGGGCTCATGCATTTTGGAGTTTGGAATTTGGGGGGCTGTGGGTTGAAGGTGCGAGCATATGGTATGGCTTTTTAGCTAGAAGTTTGGGGGAAAAGAGGCCAAGGCTCACACACCAGGCAACCTCAATGAACGCATGTTTTGATAGCGGATGCGCAAGAAATCTCCAGCCGCAATTTTGGGGAGGCCCGTCAACACACGCCCCACATAGCGGCAAAGGATTTACCAAGGCTAATTATCAAAGGCCAAAGGCCACGGCCACCTTAAAAATGGACCGGGATACAGCGGGTTGGCCAGGGAGACTTAGCAGGCAGGTCAATAATGATAGCAGGTGTCCTCATGTGGCTTTTGACTTTTATAAATTTCCTGAAATAAGGGGACCCCAATATAGACTTCAAATACTATAATCCTTATTCCAGGGACGCCGAAACCTAAACCCTACATCTTAAACCCAAAACCCTTCATTCGGGCAAGAGAATACCCTCGTCCAAGTGTGCCTTAAAACGCAGCCGGGCCTTGTTGTCACCTGTCGTCATGAAGACGCCTTGCTTTGGAGTCATAGTAGTAATAGTCAAAATACTTGTCATAATAGCAATAACAATAATAATAATAATACTATTAGTAGCATTAATACTCGAAATACGAATATTGTAGTAATATTAAGTAATGATAATTGTAATCATGATAGTAGTACGAATACTACCATGAGTTCCTGTCATGGGGAATTGGCACAAGAACACTGACAGTGCAGTCACAACATGAGGCCCTAAGGCTGTCATGCAGCCGTTTTGTTTTACATTTGTTTTGGTGGATGCTGCTTGTTCATGTGTTCCCGTTTGGTCTTTCCTCGTGGCTGCTGAGAGGACACGGATCCTACTACACGAACGCACCTCAAGCCATAGCGTAGTCAGACTTCCATGGCACAACCAGTATAGATTTAGGAAGGCTCTGAGTGCCACATGTGTCCCACTTATACATGCAGAGCGGCCAAGATCGGCGCTTGGAAGGTGCCTGAATTCTATCAACCGCCCAACTTTCGAGATTTGATAGTTTCCCTGAATAGGTGGATCCAAATACAGACCCCGATGTGGCACGGTCCTTATTCTGGGGCCCCAAACAGGTGGTCCCTTCCCGCCTTCCTGCACAAAGCCCTGCGAACACCCAAGCCTGCTGCACCATACCAGGGTATGCCATACCACCACCCCGCTTTTGTCCCAGATTTGTCCCAGATGCTCCTGAGACAGTGTCCAAAAAAGCATGGCTTCAGGTACTTGGCTTCTCTCCTCGCTACACCCCAAACCTCTTCATCCTAAAGCCCCCGAAGTAGTCGAGGAACTGATTCCAGCTTCTCTGCAGGCTTTGATGGCTTCCATACATTCTGGCCGCGGCGGGTCGATGATGCCTGGATAGCAGGAATAATGTAAACAACAAGCATGAGAAACAACAACGTTCTTCCCGCTACCAGCAACGAGTAGCACTAACTGCCCCGTTGTACTTGGAAAGACCATTAAGAAAGAGATTGAGAAGCGAAACTTGCACAAACTACTTTCCTCGTGCTCATTTTGCGTACCATCTTCCCATTAGCAAAGCTAGTATCAGTGCGGAGCTCAGCTTTTCAGAGCCTGGATTGCGGCTTTATTTGAACTCATAGCTTTTGCCAGGGCACGGGCCCTCCAAAACTCCAACGCTGGCCATCCGTGTCCAACAGTCTAGCATCCACCTATCCCCACGGAAATGGAAAGCCCCGTGCCGTAACCAAGGAAAACCTGAAGGGTGCGAAGGCGTTCCGCAATACAAGCGCTGTAAAAGGATTCTATTGGGATGATTAGAGATCCACTCCTCCACTCCCCTCCACACCCTAAAGCCTAGGACCCTCGACCTTGTAAGAATCCCGGCCTACCATGCCGAGGAAAGTCATCTGCTGCTCCACCGAAGCAAAATTCTTGGGCTCGCAGAGCAGACCATGGCCAGGGTGCCTAATCCCCTCCCCGAATTCAGGTTTTAGGGTTGGGATTTAGGGTTCCTAGCTCAGAGTTTAGGGTCGGGATTGAAATGAGGGCCTATGCATGTAATGCTCCACTCGCGTCCTATGGTTAGAATGTTCGCTGGTCGACGCTCATTCACTGCTCCTGAAAAGAGAGCTGTTGACTAAGCCTTCAGCCACATCCGCAAAGCCAGTATAGCTCTTACTGGTGAATAGTGGGCAATACAGGAACAAGGAAATTGGATGTAGCAGCCAGTATAGACATCATAATCTCACTTAGTTGCCTTGAAAGCTGCACGTGGATGTGGCCACGAGCTACAAAAATCTTTAGCCTCAGATTCCTTATTTGCTGTCACACTTTGTTCCGACACTGGCCCAGTGACGGGTGGGGTTTACTAGGCTTGGTAGGGGATGGATTTCCACGGAAAGGTGAGTTTTGTTACGAAGGGTTGGACGAATCGCGCAATCGACGGTTTGCGCCGTGCTGTTGTGTGTATAACTGCCAAGAAGAAGCCCAGTGGAAGGGTGGACAAAGCGACGCTGGGGCCGACTTGGGCGTTTTTAGAGCTGGGGGCCATAAAACCAACAACAGGTCACGCAGTCCCTAGTGCAAGCTTACGGGCAGGGAGGTTTCCGCAACTATTTTGAACCCACCTGGTAGTCCAACATGATGTCTAGGTTCCGAAGCAAGGGAGACGCAAATGAGAGATATCTAAATTCCAATACTGGCCGAACTGCTCAGGGCCGTTGTAGTCGTGAAGCTTGGCCTCCTGCAGGGAGCTTTGAACTAGCGAGGCAGGGTGTGTGCAAAAAGGTCTTCGAAACCCTTTTAAGCATCGACTTCCTTCAGACAGCGGGATACATGGAGATTTCCCAAAACAGGGGGTATCTTTTTGGGGGTGCCTATAGTACGGCTTTCAAGTTGCTGGGTCTGTATTGGGGTCCCCCTATTTAGGGGAACTAACATATAGGAACTATGATTCTGGCAAATGCCTGTCCTTCTCATCCGGATGCATGGCTTTGGAGTGAGCTTCGCGTTGTAAGAAGCAAGAGTTTACGGTTTTGGGACAAACTGCCTTCTGTTGGGTTTCCAAACAGATTGGGTTAGCTGCTAGTAGGATCAGAGCCGCTTTGGCACCTTGCTGGTCCTCCTTGAGCGGATGGTACATACAATGTGTTCCAATAGCACTATGCCCCCCTAATTATATCAAAAAGCCAAGGTACTACCAATGGTCAGCAGGGGAATGTTCATCAAGAAAGGATTCTGGCGGTCGGGGGCCTCATAATAAGAGTATTCGGTGGAGGTTGTTATTCCGTATTCTAGTCTAGTAGCTGCTTGAGGCTGAAGGAAAGATCTTGTTTCCGAGACACTCTTCACTCCCGGTTCCCCTCCCATATAACCCCTACTGTGCCGAATAAAAGAGACCACATACTCTGATGCTTCCGCTGCAAGCGCCTGGAGGTCGAACTTCACAGCTAAGGCAAGCGTTCCTTGCATCTTCGCGTTTAACAAATGGAACTTCACTCATCATGGGCTCTACACTCATCGAAAGTACCAATCATTTCCAAGTTCCTTATGAATCGCACACTCACTACAGGGCTGAAAGAGACAATGATTTTGCCATTATCCTAGGATCTCCCGAGGTGTTGCCGCCTTGGAGGGGTCTTTTTTCTGACACAAGATGCACAACAGATCGGCAAGGTATTTTGGACACCGAGACTCCCAAATCACAAAGGCAAGGCGGCAACACCAGCGCATCGTACGAACACCTTACTTACTTTTGACAAATTTCTCCCAACTTGCTGTGCAATTTAGCAACACGTACGCACCCTGATCACAAATACCCAGATGCTTTTCTCAGTCTTGGGCCAGGGGTCTGAGTGCTTCACCCGCCATTTGCAGCATCCTATCCTGGTGGCAAGGAATGTGCTAGGAGTTTGCCTAGAGCTAGGTTGATGCGGCACGGCTTGCACGGGTTTTTATGAGGATCTTGCTGGGGACCCTCGCACCGAACCCAGCACAAGGTGGAGTTGTGGCGGGGACCTTGTCTACGTCTACGTCTAGTATCACATCTAGCTACACATGGGTTGATTCTAAAGTACATCGTGGCTTCAGGATCACTCTCCACACAGTCGTAAAGCCTAGCTCCACCAGCTGGCTCCCAAGTTCGCTCTGGGGCTTCGAGCACGTCCTGTGTTAAACCCAAAGCCCCGGCCCCTTCGCAGTCCCACAGATTTTTCTGGTCATGGCATCCCACCCCACCGACGACTAGCGCAACAGTATATACCAGGCGCAGCATGACGTAACAACAAATTTCATCAAAGAACAACACAAAGGTCTAGGAGGCGGGTGCAAGATAACATGCTGAACTCCAACCCCAAAAGCCCACTGAACTCCCCCTTGCCAAGTCCCGGGGCTAAAAGCCCTACAGGGGGCTCCCCAACGCTCCCCCATGCACTAGAAGAACTAAGACCCGCGCATGACATGTGGATCACCAAGCCCAAAGCCGAACAGGCTCTCTAGGGGCCGCAGTTGCTAAAGTCAGGCTTTTCCGACAGACAGGTATGAGGATCCCGAATTGACACGTGCAACTTTGAAAGGAGGCGCCTTTTCCATCTTCCTAAGGCTATGAAGATGCTATCCCAAACCCTAGGCCCTGACCCCAAAATCCTAAGCACGAAGCTGCCAGTCCAGAATGGCTTGACGCGTGTCCTTGCGGGCTGAAGGGTCTTGGGCGTTTGGGATTTTTGGGGGTTGGGTGTTCAGGGGTTTGGAGGTGGTTACTAGGAAATTGGGGAAATGAGTGGATCGTATTCCCATCTTCCCAAGTAACCAAAAGTAAGAAAAGTTTCGTCCAGGAACCCAAGCCTGGCGCATTGCTCCCTCGCTACACCAGTCTCCGAACATTGTGGTTGCGACTGCGTCTTGCTTGTGAGAGGTCTCTGCATTCGCGAGATGTGTGATGAGGGCAGTGCCCCACGGATAGTCATCCATATCCGAATCTTGAAAAGGTGTGTGTGAGTCCGTGCTTTGCCTTCGCTAATCCTCGCATACGCCCAAAATCCTTCCTAGAAGCCCTTTCTGTGTTGAACTTCCGAGTCCAGGACAGCCTTACGTAATCTCCTTATAAGGACTCTGACCGGGTATATTGTATAGGGGTCGATTCCCTCATTCGGTACAAAGAAACAGGACGTGGTGGTAGTAGTAGTAGTAGTAGTAGTTGTCGTTGTTGTTGTTGTTGTTGTCGTTGTAGTTGTAGTTGTAGTAGTAAGAAGAAGACTCCGAAGCATGAATCCGCTGCCCCTGCGTTTCCAACACTGCCCTAAATTTTCCTAAACCATTGTCAATCAAGAGCAGAACTTTGCCCCGTGTGCTCCTCGGTAAGAGGCTGCAATTTTCCATCCGGCAGCATCAGCGTGGTGCAGCGATCAAGTATGCTTTCCGGGGCGCCTGTTAGGAAAATCTTGCATGTGTCAGAAATGGAAAGCCCGCCCACAATTGTCATATTGATGCTTCGACACATGAGCCCTAAGTTCAACAATAGCAAGCTGACAGAATGATACGCAGCCCGACCCCAAAACTCCATAAAGGCAGCGGCCATCATTTTGCCTTTGGGAGACACCAGTCAAGAGGTTTAAAACTCTGATTTTGCATATGGACAAGCATTGTACAATGATCGAGAAACTACTCCGAGATAGGGAGTAACAGTGCGGGAGCTTCTGTTGTGGGAAACGGGCAGGCTCAAGGCTCCACACAACTTAGGGGTTATGCAGGGGTTATAAAGTCGAGTGGCTCAGGGCGGTTTTGGGGTTTAGGTCTGAGATCTGAAGCTTAGGACGTGAGGCTTGCTTGTGTGTTGCCACTTACACGGCCGAAGCATCGCACGTCTTAGGGTTAAGGGTTTGGGGTTCAGGGTGACCTCTCCCTGACTACTCACAAATAACATCCGAGTAAGGCCTGTCCTGCTTCAGAAAACCACCAACGCGCCTTTCACAAAAAGGATGTTGTCCTGCTGGATGCTGGGGTCATTGCCTTACTGTCTCGAGGTTGAAGATTTGGGATGCATGTAGCTTAAGGGCAGGGATATCAGATTTGACAAGCCGTCACAACAAAACCTCATGAACATCCTCAGCCCTACATGCTGCTACATTTACTGTGGTTACTGCTCGTATCGCTATTCTCTCTTATTACTAGATACTGTTAGCCTGAAAAGTATGTTCCCCGTCCCCAGGTTGCTGGAAGCCATATCCCTCGTAGACACCAATAAAATTCATCTCTCCCCAGAAGCCCGTGAGGAGTTGTTGTCACAAAAACTTGATGTAAGCCAGATGTCTGCCAAGTTGCACAGAACGCTCATGGACTTGCGGTCGCGTGCGAATTCCAGCGTCGCTCGCTTCTCCACTCCTTTCTTCCAGTAATCGTTGAAGACCATCACGCTTGAGGAGCCTTGAGAGCAACATGTTTATGTGTCAGGTCATCTGCCCCCGCCATTCACAAAAGCGCAGGTAATTACTAATGATACAAGCTCTTCAAACATGGCCATACTCTCGAGGCACCCCGATCTCGTCCCGGGCATTCTTCAACCCGAGCCTACAGGCCACAAACCAAATCACGACCACGCCAGCCAGCCTGCTTCCGTCGCAAGAAACAACAATAACGCGAGTCCTATACAAAGTCCTGATGCCTGGGACCCTGAACCCTTATCAACATCCCTATAACTTAGCACAGTCCTTTACTTCCTAGCCAGCCGAGGGACACTGAACACTAGTGGTCATTAGCGAACACCCGCATAGTAGCCAGGTAGCTCCTCTTTTTTTCCAGATGTTGGTCAGACAACTCCTCACCAGCTTGGTGTGGTGCAGCCCGTTTGCCCTACCGATGTTGGGGTCCTCCAAATCATGGGTTCCTGTCTTCTGTGGCCCGATAATGAGGATCCTGTTTCGTGTGAAAGTATGGGGCCCAAAAATTCGAATGGAAATCTGGATGCGTTAGCTACTTGTGTGGGATGGAGGACACTTGCCAGGCGTATCCAACCAAATGCTACTTGCTTCCATGATAAGCCCGGATAGCTGGTATGACATGAAGGGCCGAACTTTGAAGATTGCGACTGGGACTGCTATGATATTGCTGATGCGAAAACTGCTGCAGGACCCTAGTATCTGTAATAGCATAATTCCCCAAGTGTCAGAATTGCTAGCAGCCACAGTAGAAATTATTTCGCGCCATCTTTACCAACAACTGCAAGGCATTCTTTCCTACAGGAAGTGACATCTTATACCTGCTTGTCTCGACCGGGCAAGCCTTTCACTTCAAAGTGCCTAGCATGTGGCCATTTTAGTGTCAGTTGCTGAAAGAAAACAGGCCGTCCTTCTTAAGGTGACTGAGGACTACTACGCAAAGGATCATCATGAAAGAGAACACGATACCAACATGCACGGTTGGGTCGTTAGCTTAGTTAAGCGTGAAGTCACCAGCCTCTACGATTTCAGGGTGGTCTTCATTTTGAAATACTGACTTGAGTAATGTTTTTTGGCGGTTGAACCTTGTAGCATTGGTTTGTGTATATACAGTACTATACCCAAAAAGGAGGATATAATCTTACTCTATCGTATCCCCAAATACATATGACTCACTGGAAGACCACGTCATCTGGACCAAGGAGCGCTCTCTGGGCAACCGAGCCTCAGGCGCTCAAAACTGCTGCAATTTGATCTGCTTCACTTGCTGAGTATTGCCCCTACCCACTCACAGCATAAAGTTCATATTGGAAGCTTTCTGTAACTAATATACCACTTACCCGGGGGAGTACCAAAATGCCAGCTTCATGCATGAAAACGATCTACGGAATTGCGCGAAGATCCCAACACAGTACGGATCTGCAAGGCCCGGCGCGGCGTCTAGGGTTTGCTTCGAGGGAAACGGGGTTACTAGGGGTTGCGGAATTGTTTATACAAGCAACTGCAGGGTCACCCCTGCGGCATTTCAGGAATATGCCTCGCACCAGGGCCCTTAAGGTTCCTGCAAGTTTAAAGCCCATGTGATGATGCAACCAAACGCTGTTGCGGCGCTCCCGGGGAAAAATGAAACCCAAAAAGGCATATGCGAAAAGGCACATCTCCGCCTTATTCCTTTTCGGCGCGGGGGTTTCCGGGGTGCTTAGGACAGGGCGCGATGTCGGATTCCCTTAATACGGGATGCAAGTTGATTCGGGACATACGGGGCCAGATGTGCCAGCACATTCATATAAGGGAGCTTCTCAAATCTGCCGGTGTCTGCTGAGGCCCTTAAAACAAGGTCGAATGAACGCGCGCATATTCTTAATCTATGCGTGAAAGTTAACAGAATTCTGAAAAGCTCCCCTATGCCCACAGTAAGGGAAGCCCAGCAGCTTCTCCACAAGTACTCTCAACGCGGCTTCGGTAGGTTCCCCAGCGCGGATGATGCCTCCACTTGGATCAAAAGCGCGCTCCGCTCTGGCCATTATCTTGGGATTCTGCTGGGCATGCAGAGGGCTGTATTAGGGATTGAATCCCATGGAAAACTCTGATAATTGCAATCGTTGCGTGCTTGCAGAGCTTGGACATGAGCTTAGCAACAACATGAGGTTGGTTTTAGACACTGTTGTGCGGATTTGTCTCCCAGCTAAGCGTTTCGAAGGGAGACTGTGGAGGACTGGTCCTCACATCGTCGCCCAATCTCTCTGAGCCATACGACTCATGATTGGGTAAGCATCCTGCTGGTACATCGGACCCTATTTGAAATATGCCCAATCCCGAACCTTCAGAACTCCAAGGTCCTGACACTTGAGCCAGGCTAAGCACCTTGTAAATAACCTAAGGATGTCGTTGCAAGCACGCTATAAACATAAGCATAGTCAAACTCTTGCTTACTGAGCTTCCATTTTCTTGTCCATCCTTCCTGGCTTGGGCTTCTTGAATCCAACCACATCAGCGCCTCCACTCTCATCCATTGATAGCCGCGAGTCCTCAGTCAGCACAGTGGAATGTATTGTAGTATGGGAGGTACAAGAATATGCACAAAGTTTGTTTCAAATGATACGACAACCGGGCAGCTTCTGCACGCACAAATTCTGGGATCTACTTCAGACTCTTCAGCTGGTTCTGTACGGCACTGCTATCGCCACCAATGCCCCCCCCCACGCTTCTTTCTTCCCTTTACCGGTTCATAGTACTCAATCCTGAATGATCATAATTTTCTTCCAACCATGATCCACCCATGATCCATGAACGTCTCCTCCCCTGCAAGAGACCCTACAGCATGCGTAGGGACCCTACTACTGCCGTCGTCAAGGTCCCTGAGTCCTGCAATCCTTTTTCTGCCGTATCTTGCGCACCCACAGTGCTTGCTTTGTCACCCTTCGGGTACCCCGAGCCCTCAGCTGCCTTCTGCGCTGGTCCAACATCCTCCTTGTGTTCTTGAGCTCCGTTACGGTTCTAGAGGTTAACCCGCCTTATTACGAATCCAAGTTGCCGGGCCACTTGCACATAGTTATGACTTTGGTTAGTTCGGGACAGGGAAGGTGGACATGTATTTCGAGGCTACTGCTGGAGTTCCGGGTCCCAAATCTCTAAGCATAAGGCTTTCCCGTCATTGGGTGCCTTGATACAACCTCCAACGTAAAACCCGAATCACCCCATCCCTTCACATGAAACCTGTGGGCACTACGCGGCCTATTGCAAAGAAGCCACCATAAACCCTGAGCCGCAAGTGCCATCTAGAACCACTGACTATCCTAAAACCTCAGTACCTTGTATCTGACAACTGAAACCTACGGCTCAACCCCAGACTCCTCGCCTTGAACTAGCCCTGCCTGCATGCAAACGGCACCGCCAACCCCTTTCTCAAAGCCCGAGCCTAAAGCCTTGACCCTCAGCTGCTGTACACCGCAAGGCTGTTGGCTCCTCCATACCCGGCTGCAATCACTTGGGGTAAAAAAACCTCCTAGACATGAAAATGTCGTAAAGGTATGATCCAGGTCCTGGTCGGCAGCTGTGTGGCGTGGGCGATTCTGGGCTTCTAGCTTGGCTATGATACCTCGGAGCGCGAGATACGGCAGGAAGGGGCAGTCTCTGGGTCTGGCGAGGGGAGTTGTGTTTGGGGGTCTAGTAAGTCTAGTATTTTCGTTTTGGGCGGCTCAAGGAATCTACAGCCTAGGATGAGGAGAATAGATTCATGCTTTGTAAATCCATTGCTTCCCAGTAATGCCTGTTTGTTAGATCTCCACTGTCTAAAAAAGAACCAACAATCTGGCATTTACCGCCCAGCTAGCTAGCCAGCCAGCGGGCCAGCATGATGAGAAGCCACCTACAGATGCAGTCATTACCAAGGCTCACCTCGTACGCAGATGAAACTCGGCAACCCTTATGGCAACGTTATACAGTCTCTCCAGCCAGAACTCAAACTTGACAGCATTTATACAAGAGCTCCCGGAAATAGCAAACATGCGTCATGCTGGAAGACATAGCTGGCGAGGCAGCTACCACTTAGATGATCTAAGTTAGGTCACCCTCATCACCCTGTAACTTCCAACTGCTTCTGCGCTGCGCGCTGTATCTCGCTGGTCCCGGACTTGCTGAAAGGCACCGAGGTCAATCTCACCCTGCTACACTCTGGCTGGTTGTGAGTAGGGAATGGAGGAATTGATCCGTGTAGTATCCAACAGTATCCCCACATAAACCCAAATAACATAGTACTCGACATTGTCTTTTCCACCTCTTCACACCCTGCTTAGCAAGCAATACATAGCTTCACAGAATCGGTAAGGCAGGACCTTGCATCTTGGTTTGGGTTTAGGGTTTTTGCCTTGGTACACTTCTCGATTTAGGGTTTAGGACTTAGGGCTGAGGCCTACATGATTTTCAATAAGGGGGAATCAAACGGAGCAGCAAATAATTTGAAAACGTTGCTCATATAGCTTGGGTTCTAGGCTGGGTACTCACCCATATTGTATTTCACTTTTATGTAGAGCCTAGTACAGTCTCTTTCTGGGCAGGGGCAGTACCCAAATGAAAAGCCTAAGCTTGTAGGTGCATTTTGCCACAGTCAAACCGACAATGCTTTCTACGTCGTGGCCTAACAAAGGGAGCAGACCAAACTTACGCCTGGAAGCCTGCGCACGAGAACCCACAACCTGCAAAATAGATAAATCACATCCCCTTCAAAACCACCGCCTGAACCTCCTGATATACTAAAGTTGTTGCCATTATCACTGTGTAATATAAGCCCTTAAACCGCCTCCCAGTCTTCATCCTCCGGATCAATCTCGTGCTCGCGGGGCATGCTTCGCCAGAGCAGCTGCGGTGTGTCAGTGGTTAAGCGCCAGGCGCCATGCTTTACAAACGAGGTTTTGATCGCAGTTATTATACCTAAGCAGCAGGCCTCCCACAAGCGTTGGGGAGACCAAGAATGGGCTGTGGACTCTCTATGCTCATGACCGGAAATCGTCCTGGCTGAGCGCTTCAAAAGCGGAAATTCTTAGAGGTTTCTGGGGATTCCCCAGGTTATCCTCGCTGAGAAGACTCAAAAACACTGCTGCTACGACTGGGCACCTAAGCCCCAGCAAAAGTAGCTTGAGCCGTGAGAGCCGCTGGCTGATATCATTGTCTCCGTTGTTTTGGGGTTATATGGGGGTGATGGAAAAGAAAATGGAAAACACTATATCATAATGGGGTATATATGTATATTGGGGTTATTTAGGGATAATGGACAATAAAATGGAAACTACTATTTAGGGTTTAGAGCGATCCTCATACAGCCCATCTGAAACAAGCGGCTCAAGACTGCAACATGAGCAAGCCTCACGAATGGTGCTCTAGGCTCTCGCAAACGGGTGGATTTAGGATAGCAAGCATTCTGGAGGACTGTGTTGGCCTCATATCTTGGCGACATGCGTGTTGTCGTGGGCGGGCCTATAGCTTAAGGGGTTTAAGAAGCCAGTCCTCGGCTTTGGGGCCTTGGCCCATAAACTTTCACAGGCTTCAGTGACAGAGCTTTGCCAGCCCCTTAAAAATGTTCAGATAACTGTTTGACGACCTTCTTAATGTGTTGCTGTTTTGGGGTCCTAGCAGAATCCGGACTATCCTGCTTAACTCAATCCCCTGAATCCTCAGCACCGTGGGAACATTCTTCAGGTCACCTGTTAATTTTCCGGGGACCCTGGTGTGCAGGGGACGCATGGCTTCAAGAGAGTGCACATTCAGCCCTCACCCCAAATACAAACAGCCAGCAATCTAGTCTAACCCCCCAAAACCCTAAATTCCTTCAATCTGAATTCAAAAAGCACCAGCAAGCTGAGGCGAAGTCGTTGCAGAGCGTTGCCACCTTGCAGAAGAAGGCAAGAGCCTTGTTGGCTGACCAGTCCACAGTGAAGCCTTCCACGCTGCCAACCTGAAGCTGACGGATCAGCCTGTATATTGGGGTTATATAGGGTTATATAGTAGATTAGGGTAATATCAGGATAATGGACAATAAGCTGGAAACTACTATACCGTATTATAAACTAGTTTCCCAGAAAGTACCATGGGGTTATATACGGATATGGATAAGAAAATGGAAGCTACTATAGAATAATAAGGTTATCTAGAGGTTATACACGTGTTATGTAGGCTTTATATAGTTTCAGGGTAGTTTCCCAAGAAATGGAAAATCAAATGAACAGTAAAATGGAAAATGAAATGGAAACTGGGTTAGGGGCTATATAGTAGTTTCCCACTAAAGAATAGGGGGTCCCAATATAGACCCCAAAAAATATTTTGGGGACACCCAAAAAAATCTCCTAATTTTGAGAAACCTCCGTATGCCAATACTGTCACCGCTGCTACCACCATAACTACTACAGCACCCAAATTAGTTTTTTTTAGGGGACCAAAAGCCGAAGTGGGGGAGCATTTGCTAGCACGGGTCATCATCAAGGATCCGGGGATCGGCAGGACCGCTGTTATAGGGGTTATAGGGATTGCAGGGGATATAGGGGTTATAGGGATTCCAGGAGTTCTAGGGATTATAGGGTTTCCCAAGCCTTTCCTGCTTGCATTCCAGTGGCGGGTGAGTAGCCATTGCCTCACTTCTGCAATGACTGAGGGCATGGAAACAGAAACTTTCACATTTATATTCTCGTCTACTCTGCTCAGGGCTTGGACAAAAAACCCTTTCCAGCACACCCTCTCACAGTCAAAGTGGTTTGGGAAAAGAGAGAGCGCCAGAATCTCTAAAAATTCTATTTGGGTGTCTTTTTGGGAGCATCTAAGGCAGAAACTTTGATATGATGGGGTCTATCTTTTGGTCCCGCTGTTTCTGGAAACCCCACATCGCCGCACCGACTGGAAGCCTTCAACTCGTAAGGAGCGAGCGACCCTTCACCGCAAAGGCGTCCATAGCAGCTGCAGGACCGGGGAGCACCATCTTCGTGCAGCACATTTCCTAGGGTTTGAAGGCGTTCACAAGATACGCTGTCTAGGCTCTCGAAAAGTGAGGCAGGTTGCGAGGCGCTAGGCCAGTTTTTACAATGGAGTGCCTGACAGTGCCTTGATCATGTTTTCTATTTCTCTGAACCACGGGGTCTCCCTCTTTTCTATGTGAACAAGCTTCTAGACAAAAAGGATCTCCTCAAAGAAATGCGTATACCAAATCTCTGTGCAAAAATCGGCGATCTCTACGCATCCCTGTCCAAGCCATGTAACCCAAATGCGTGTGACCGCACCCCGATGCTATCCGTCTGTATATGCTTAATGGTGCGCACAAATAAAAAGTGATGAATCTGCGTAAATGGTGTGTGTATATATATATATCTATGGTGTAGATATGCCAACACATGCGTTCACAAACTGCAACTGCCATCGAAGCCGCATTCAGCGTCAGTGTGCCCGTTTTGTCTGAGCAGATCACAGTCGTACATCCGAGCGTCTCCTTGGCTACTACTTGAAAAAAGGGGCGCCCTCCGGTAGGGACCCAAAGAATGATGAAAAAACATAGGGATTATAAGGGGGCTATGTGGAGTCCCTAGTAATTAGGGAAAACTGGTGCTATGGTCAGCAGCAGTGGAAGTATGCAATTGCGCGAATGTTAGCACTTTAGTGACAATGCTTGTGGACATGTTCTTGTCTTGAAAGCAGCTAATAACGCAGCTTGTGTTAGGCATACGAATGGCAATGCGAGGCTGCGTTGTACCAGCCTTTGTAATGAGAAGGGAAAACATCGATAGTTGGGTGAAGATGCAAATTGAGATCCAATGTCTGCAGGATGCATGATAGCCCTTATGTGTTCAAGGTTCCTCATGACCTCGACTCAAAAAAATCAGGATGTTCCGTAGCAAAGGCCCCTAAACAAAATCCACGCGCAAAGGCTCCACGGAAGGCAGCTTTCGAACGATGGCGTTGCGTTCCTGGATTCAGACATACCGCAGGCACTAAAACATCATAAGGTGCAGCGAAATATTGGTCCCTCGTAGGGTGGCCCTGGAGAACGATTACGTTACAGGGCAACTGGGTGTTTGGATCCAGACACTACGCACATCACGGGAACACCAGAGGCATTCCTAGTCGAGCTGCGGCATCCGACTGCAGAAGATTCCGTGCGGTCTCCCAGGGAAATCTGCATGGCTACAGTCAGCATTTGCAATGTAATAAGGAGGCGAGTACATTCATGCAGCTGGATGTGGTACGATGTGGCAACATGGTCCATCTCTGAATCCTTCTCCTGCTTACCGTGCCAAGCCCTGATGGCGATGCAGACACAGGCACAGCCATCTGCTGCGTCCCCAACGCAAGGCAGGTGGTAACCTGAAGCGAAGAATTGCGATTTCTTGAGATCTGGGTAGTTCCTAGAATTAGGGTCCGAGTCTAGCACCAAAGTATTAGGTGCCGTAATATATCCTGTCACCAAAAGGGGCCCAGAGTTTTGGGAATAGCCCATCGGGCGGTACTTCTACAACATCATGGGACTTGGGCTCGTGCGGCATTGGATTGTCATCGTGCCAGGCCTTGAAGTACATTCTAGCCATCTCTGCAGCCTCCCTGCGCCGCAAATGATCCCACAGGCCTAAAGCCAGACATTTTCTTCCCTGATCGAAGACCCTGATTCACTGGAATAGGATTGAGGGCGCATTATACTACAGTTGCAAAGGGTTATAAGGACATGATATAGGCATTCAACGACCGGTTCCGGAGATGACTGGGTTGCTCTCGGGGAACTTAAATTACAACCATGATAATGAAGCCATGCTTTTTTGCACAATGCCAAGTGAATAGCATGGCACTATCATGTTAGCTTAACCTATTTTTTCCTGAACATTGCGGTTTCTCCCTTAGCTAGCCTTGGTCTAATTGCCCTTCATAACCCGAATTAAGGGGGTATCTTGAAGAGGAAAAAAAGAGCGGGTAGTACGGGAACCCATCATGTCATACCAGCACTTCAGACGCCCTAAAGCCTACATTCTGAACCCTAAACCCTAACCCTTTTGCTGCACCTGTCACCCTTGAAGCCATGGCACGACGGCAGGAAGTCCCTCGGGGATGGCAGCCACGGCCAGAGCCACAGCGATCTTGAAATAATAGATACAGCCCTGGAGGGGTTTTGGGGAGTTGCCAAAACTCGGGGATCCTGTTGGGGGTCCTTATGATAAGGGTCTCTTTATATAGGGAATGTAGGGGCAAATTCATTAGGGTTATAGGCAGTATAGGGGAATGGGAAAATGGAAACTAGCATCTGAGTTCGGGTTCAGGGTCTAAGTCATTGAGGGACTAGGGTTCACGGATATTACCCTGATAACGGAGCATCAGATGGAAAAGAACATGGAACATGAGATGACAACTGGGATTGCACACTGGTGTATAGGGTAGTAGATACAGCTCTGGAAGGGACTCGCGTAGAGGCTTTAGGGTGGAAAATTAGTGGACAATGAGATGGAAACTGGGATTATGTGGGTGTTTACAGGGAGGAGGGCTTCCAAAACCTGAGGGCCTCTTGGGTCCCCATAATAAGGATTGAAACACGCAGGTCTACATTGGGGTGCCCTTATTATAACTTATAAATGGAAACTACACTTTACGTATGGGCTCGGGATTTTCACCATGTTTGCAGGGTGTAGGGAAATGTCCGCAGCTGGGGGGTTTAGAGTTTAGGAGTTTAGGGTAGTAAGTACCGCACTGAAAATAGGCGGATATGCATCCCGGGAAGTCGTTCGCAGCTTATACGTAACCGAGGATTCTGGGCGGAGGACGGTCCTGCGGTCAAGTCCCCATAAATCTGTACAACCCAAGACTCCGTGTCATTTTCCCATACCTAAAAAGGGATCATCCCGAGTTTGTGTGGATGAGAAGTTCGCGCGATGTACCGGAATTTTTCAAAACGAGCCCTATAAACCCCTCATAATCCTTACGGACTCCTGGGGTCCCTACGGGCACCCTGTGTAGAGAAAATGGCAACATGCTTGGAGCATGATTTAAAGTGATTGCTACAGAATTTCGGGAAAAACCTCCGACGCCCATCGCCTGCAGGAAGGATCCATGCACGGGATCAAAGAAGTGCTTGTAGTTGATAAGCCAAACTATGAGGCCTCAGATGTGCGGGGCTTCGGGATTTTATCTGTAGGCTGGCTAGAAAAGTGTACCCAGGCGGATTAGCCAGATATGTAGGGGCAATAGGGACATGATGAGGGTCCCTTTCAAGCATCAAGCGCTTGCGGCTTACTTGAAAACGTAGCACGAGTCATGGTATGCTCATTCAAAAGTCGTACAGGGGATGCACTAGTTCAGGAGACCAGTGAACAGGCTGGTCAGGGTTTCTCCATGACATGTTGAGCCTACTAGCCTGTGCATGTGGCTAAGGTGAATTTGATGTGAACGTCTGTGACGGCTTTGCAGGATCCTCACAAGAAAGCTGTTTGGTTAACAGAACGCAGTCCCAGCTGCAGATTGCAAAGATTATGTTTGCCAGCGTTGCACCGAACCTTGGCGTGCGTAGCACGGTGCGTAGAAGCTTGCTTGGGAACTACAAGTGAAGGGGCTAGTTGCCCAGAAACCTACAAGATAGCTTGGCTGCTTGGCTGCTCCTCGCAGTTTGCTGAACACTGCACGAAACTATGTACTCATGAGTTAGTCACATGAAAAACAAGATTCAAACAACATGCATTGCAGCTAGGCCTTGAGGATGCATTTTAGCTTCTTACTATACTTGCGCTACTGTGCCAGGCAGGTCTCTCATCCAGCTTCTTCTGCAGGGGTGTAGGATCCTCCTGTCGCGATGATTCACAACATGGATAGGCAGGGTTCTCTGAATTGGATCTACTCTGTATAGGGCAGTCAACAGATGTCAAAATCAAATGTGAAAGGAGAGAGGAATCAGACGAGGAGTAGCGAATGCAGCCATAGTGTCTCAAAAGCGGAAACCCCACATATTTCCCCAAGTGAGGCCTCCACCTTGGTCCAGAATGGATAGGCTTTGCACAGTGCCCTATCCTTCAATCAATTTTAGCGCTCCCCTCCAGAACCTTACACCCCGTACCCTGTCCTCAAGCATACCATCCAGGCACATCACACATTGTAAAGCCTTTTTCAATAAGAGCGGGCCTTCTCTGAAGCCTCTGTAACAGCACCTTGGATGGCGCCTATCTCGGTGTCCATGCCCGTTGCCACCACACACCTTTGCTTAGTGGTTCTTCGCGGGATGGGAATGCTCTCCACATTGAAATCTTACAAGCTAAGCATCTGAAAACGTGACAGAAATCTCCATGCTTCTATGAGTCAACTAATGGCCTTTTTGTTTGCAAGCAGTGTTCCATGAACGAGCAAGCAAGTCTTTCGCTTAGCATAACATGCTTTGCTGCAGAGACGGGTGGCCCAACGCAAGCGCCGTTCGAGATCGTGGTGGATGCGAAGAGCATGTTGCTCTTACCTCCCAATGAGCTAGCCGGACATAGTGCAATTTCGAAACCAAACTGAGCCCTCGGCTTGGAAACCTGCCAATGAAAGAGACCTACTAAACCGGACGGGCATTGCTCGGCTGCGACACCTAACAGAGATGGGCTTCACCGCTGCGAACCTAACCATACCTGACTACATCAACGCTTGCAAGCTTAAGAAGAACCCAGAACAAAACATCATGAAAAGCGCTACGTCGCCCCTAAATGCCTATGCACCGCCGCAAAGAATTTTGGGCTATTGTGTCCACTGAAGTTCTTGGAAAACCTCTGACCTTCTATGCAAGTTGAACTGGTTCCACCCGAAAACTATTTCCGCCCGCTAAAATAAGCAGCTATCACAATGGCAAAGCTAGGGAATTTTCACTCGCTCACGGCCACCTTGCAGCACAATCTCCGGATCATCAACAGGGTCCGAGTCCTGAAGTCAAGCCACGACACTGTCTGGCTTAGCTCAGGGCTTGGGATGTTTGGGGGCTGCCTGCAGCAAGGCCCAATGTTTGATGGAGGATTCAAATCTAGCTAGTGAAGCTTCCCTGTCCTAGGCCTTGCACCAAAATTCTGGCGCATTATAAACGCAAACTATTAACGTTTAACTTCCACCCAGGACAAGCTTTTGCAATGCAAAGGCCTTTTTTGAAAAAATAGCCAGCACCCCACATCCCGTTTTTGCGACATGCTTGCTGCAAGAGCTCACCTCCAAACCTGGACGTCCAATCCACAAAGACTCTATCCTGCAAGCTAGTCGTAGAACCATACCCCTCAGAACCTAAACCCCAGATTGATGGTTGCAGACCCAAATTATTTGAAACCAGACCCCCTAGACTAACTAAATCTATGGTCGTTGACCCTGATTCGCGACTACCATGGCCTTCGTCACGCTTTGCGACTCCCCAGTAAGCTGGGACTGCTCTGCACGCACTGTAGTGGTTTTCCTCAACTGGCTGGCATGGGCGGCTCTCAAAACAAGAAGCGCATCAGGAGATGATCCAGTCGGCTCTCTTTTAGACGGAACTGCTAGCATGTGGAGGGGAGCTGCCATAAGGTTAAGCGCTTCGTAAAATTCTAGGAGCATTCGCCCTAACCCTGGTGGCAATGGTTACACCAGCTTCCGCTTCAGGTTAGAAAGCCATGGTGAGATCACCAAGACCACCCAAACACTTTCATGGTCCTGACTTTAATTCTGACCAAAGAACAATGCTCACTGCATGCTTACCATGAACCTCCTTCCTCCGCTGATTGTCATTGCTAGTATTGTAAGCCTATCTTGCTGGGAAGCTACCAAAGCCTAAGCACAGCCATCTGGCAGCTTCCAAAAACCAGAGCCCCGATAGAATAAAGCGGCAGTATGGGAAGGCGCCCGCAGAAAGAGACCCCGAATTAATGGAAGCTAAGGATGGAGGGTGGAGGGAATCTTGCACTCTAGATGCCTTATGCCCCATGGGTTTAAGGTTAGGGGATACCTTATGCCCCATGAATTGCGAGTATCTAGGGGTCCGACGGTCCTACGTGATGCAAGATTTCCTCTATCCACCGAGGGGTGAGTGGTTTAGGGAGGGCTAGGCTACCTGACTTCAAGGCTTTCGGTTTGGGTTGATTGCTGAGGGTCCCCATGAAAAACGTCGGAGGTTGGGCATGGAGCATGGGTCTGGATTAGAGGAAGGGCAGGGAGAGCTTCTGTAGCTTTCGTGCAAAAAGGCAAGTTTCCGGAGTCCACATGAGCCCCGGAAAATGGTGCTAACGCGGGAAATCCTACGCCACCGTAAATCGACTTAGTCCTCAGAACTGTAATGGCTTATGTACTACAGCCCAGACCCGGAATCGTATCTTCGCCATCAAAAGTACATTGTTGACAAAAGCTTTGGACGATGACCAATGTGGAGAGCTCTCTGAGCCGTTGTACCACCGAGCCGTGAGGACTCATCCCAGAAAACCTGACATCATAAACCCCTGGACCTAAACCTAAACCCTAACCCTAAACCCTACGCAAACCCCTAAACCAGAAAGCCCAGAAATCCAATGGTAGGCAAGCGTCAGCTTCACGAGCCGAATATCCGCTGGGACCTTGTCCCCGGCCTTGCTACCAGGCGGATGTACAGATTGTTTACTCAGTTTACTCAGAACAGGACTGCCAGCACGGACTCCATGGAGGGAAATGATCCGTGTTGCTAGTGCTGCTCTATGTCAAGTCGTGGATCAAAATAATCAACTAATCAATTAATCAACGCAAGAATCACAACAATAATGATTCAGAGCACGGCCCCGAAGCGGGATCATAGGGCTATATAAGGAGTACTGTGGTGGATTTCTGAAGGGTCATCGTGTGGGTAAACTCCCATAGCTAGACAAACCAAGGCGACTGAGTAATCGGAAAACCCACAACGGAGAGGAACGTCAAGCAATCATAGTGATGCCATGATGGGCCCGAGCTACACTGAATTCAGAGAGAGTTTGGCAAGCTCTTTTGCTCGTTAAGGAGACCTCTCATACATTGAACCCCACAAACCCTACTCCCTTGCCTTCACCTCGCAAACGTCGCCAGGAACCATCTCGGATGCCTGCAGCAGAGATGCAGACCATAAATGAGGTTAGTGACGGCTAGTGCAGAAGTTGCACCCAAAACCTCAGAGTGGTTGCAGCAGGTATGAACATCTGAACACTGTGTTGGCTGTTCGCAGCCTCATTTCCCAAACAACATATACCCTCACAAAGCATTAAGAAACATACCACCAAACAAGGAATCCCTGTGCGAGGGGCCAGAACCTGCGTCGCTCTCTCTATATCTCTCTCTTTCTCTTTTTCTCTATGTCTCTCCCCCTCCCGCATTCTGGCACCTGGCACCTTGAACCCAAAACCACATCGCCTTAACCCTGACTTCAATCAAAGGCCGTTTATATTACACCCTCGCATTGCGCCCATCATTCGGGCAGCTGAAATCAGCTGAAGGTATTCCAAATCTTGTACAGGAAATAGGGAATGGAGGTAGTTACTAGATCCAGAGCACGCTGCCATGTAGTACATGTGACATGGAAGCACAGGGGTCAGGCAAAGCAAAGCAGCAAGCACCCTCCCATAACCCAAGCCATTTTGCGTTGCTGCTGGGAACTTACTTGCTCTTCTTGGCCCTTTTGGCTTTCGGGATCGGTGACACTGCTGCACTTGCGCCATCATCACCTCTGATTTTCAGGAGTAGTTTGGGATTTAGGCCTCGTAAGGTTTGGGCGTAGAGGCGAGAGCTTCAGGTTTAAGGTTTAGGATTGTTACGTCTGCCATGCGTTCCCAGGGTTTGTTACGAGCAGGATTTAGGGTTATACGGGTCGGAGTCTCCCAAGAAAAATGCAATCCCAGGAGCGTTGCTCCTTGGCGCCCTTGCCTTTGTTCTTGGAATCCTTCTTCTCCTTCTTTTTCTCCTTCTTCTTGTCGGCGCCCTCCTCGGCCGCCTTGCGCTTGGACGCCTTGTCTTTCTTTTCTTTGGGCACCTCGCTCTTAGGCGCCTCGTCCTTGCCCTTGTCCGTCTTCGTTGCCTTTGGCACCACGAACATAGGCTCCTCTGGCTGTGTGGCAGCTTCACTTTCCTTTGGAAATGCTGCCCCAGCCCTCGACTTTGCACCTGGCGAAACAGGCGTCAGTCTCTGCTTTGGCGAGGCTTGCCCCGCAGGCGTAGACTTTCGGACGCCTGAGGGACCAGGCTTGGCACCTGCGCTGTCTGACAAAGATGAGCTTGAGCTACCAAGCTTCTCATCCACGTCCTCGTCGGAGTCGTCCCCAGGCACGGGCCCCGCCGCACCTGCCTGAGGCTCATCTGCCTCTGCAACATCTCCGGGGTCGGTCTCTCCAGCCAAAACCTTGTCCAAGGCTGCCTGGATTTCTTTGTTGGATGGCTTCCCCGAGACATCCTTCAGTATCAATTGTTCGGGTAAACCAACAACCATATTAGTATAGAGTGAGCAGCGAGCCTGCAAAAAGATGCACAATTATTTACTACACAGCACCAGGCAGCGTGGCCATACGTCTTGTGCCAAGCCCAGAGTCTGTTGACAACCAGCGTCAGCGCCTTCGCTTGGGACCACTTCCCACCCCATTGCCGGGCGGTGGAGTGAAAGCGCCCACCCTTCCCTTTTTTTTCTTGACTTTGCCCTTGTCATCGGCTGGCTTCTGCGGTCTCTCATAGTAGCCCTGAAACTGGCAAAGGGACGTCTGCATGTTGATGTAGATGCCGGGCCCAGGCGGCTTCAAGTTTTTGATGAGTAGCGGCGTGAAAGCAGCTGCCTTGGAGCGGTGATAACCTTCACGCCGGATCACCAAATCTGCTCTGTCTTCATCGTCGACCTGGGTTTTCAGCTCCATCAGTTTCGAGAAATCATCTTCGTGCGCCAGGATCTTCAAGACGGCAGAGAGACACGCTGGCGACTTCCTTTTGCTGGTGCCCTCGGCCGACTTCAGTAGCCGTAGCACCATGTCCCTCTTGTCTTTGGCCGACAAGTCTGGAAAGTATGCCGACACGAGCATCGTCCTGATCTGTTGAAACCCAACATCGGCAAACAAGTAGTCCCCCAATGGCAGAGAAATATAAGTATACATATGTATTTTTTGTCTAAGGGCGGGCACTGCTTTTACAAAGTTGCTTTTGTTCTACATCTAGCTAAGGCTCAGTAGCGCTTCCTGTTTGCCCATGCCTTCGTCAATCCCTCCGGCATCTTCCTCAACACCTGTAGCGCTGCACAGCATTTTGAGGAACGTGGCTGGTGCGGTCTGGCACAGCGTGCCGTGCTGCAGCCAGTACTTAACCAAACCCGTCTCTGCACCGGTCTGCTTGAGCAAGATGCCTGTTCCGCGGATGGTGGCCGGTAGGTCTGTTGGTAGACCTGGGCTCAGGTTTTTCAGGGTTTAGGGTTTCGGGTTTGGGCTTTAGGGTTTAGGGGGGCCACAGTAGTGAGGTGGTGGGGCTAAGGCTCGAGGAAATTAGCTCCCAGAGGCAGCGTATTCTTGGGTAGGTCTAGGTAGAATGTACAAAAAAATCCGGAAAGATTACGAAGACAATCATAACAGAAAACGAAAAGGCGTGGCAAGTCACAAACTTTCACAGGTATGCCTGTCCATGGCTCCACAGCATCCGAGACTGCCTTGTTGATACTGGTTAGACACACTGGCTCAAACTTGGAGGCTGCGTCACGCGCATCCAACGGCTCAGTGGCACTGTCCTCGGACAACCTGAAGAAGCCCTGCTCCAATTCTTGGACGTGAAACATGAAGGCAATCTTGTAGTGAAAGCCTAGACAAAGCATAGGCATTGACGAGCTTGCGCAGCGATACAAATGCCCATGCTCAAAGAGGGCCCCCACCCAGCATCCCCCAATGTCACGAAAGTCAGAGTCTGCCAGCTGTCGCAATGAGAGCAGCGCAGCAACTGCTCGGAACTGAGACGGTTGACCCGCTGGCCGCAGCATAGGCGCATCCCGAACCAAGCCTGGGATTTTTTTCCGTCCTGCGATAGGGTGGTTAGGGGGGAGTAATGAGGCGTTGGGTTCCCAATATCCAGCGACACGCTGCAAGTACATCATGGCTCGGCTACTACAATTACAGTAAAAACTATCAGCTGTGGATTTCTGCATACTTCGGAGACCCTGCCCCTTGCCTAGATATACACGAGTCCCTACACTGTGGAAAAGGTCCCGAAATGAAAAAGACCCCGCAAACCTGAAACTGTGGAATCTGAACGGAAAGCCCCGACAGACTGTAGCCTTTAACTGAACTTCCCAATGCCCCTTGAAAGAACACATAATTAGCCTACCTACCACTTGGAACGCCAGGACCCTGCGGCAGCTCGAGGTGAGGCGGAGAGGCTTCTGAGACTCTGATACACTCTGATACGCCAGGCCATATTATGACAGTAAGCATTCAATTAGTGTTTGGCTCTGGAGCATTTGTTGGGTTTGGGGCAATACCCAGGCTACAAACAGCTGCCTGAGACTGGATCAAGGCCACTGAGAACATGGGGTGCCAGCAGGAGAACTATTGATTGATTGATTGAGCAGGATAGCAGCTGAAACTAAAATTGCCATTGCGTTTGGCTTGCGCATGCTCTGCTGGGGGTCCGTACGGTACCTAGTGACCTAGTGACACCAAATAGTATCGCAGCAAGACATGCTCTTGTTGAATATGCCTCAATCCGAATATGACTGTTTGGGCTGTACCGAACAGGAACTCCCCTGACGAAGCACTTCCCGTCCCCTGAAGCTAGAATCCTCGATCCACAATCTCAAGCAAATGTCCATACGCATTGCTGGAGTTCTTGGCTGTGCTGGGCAGATAGACATTGCGGCCCCGAGCAAGGTTGATTGCCGTACGATTCTGCAGATCACCTTCTTGGAGCTGCAGGCAGGGCCAAGCATCAGTCAGCCACCGTGGGTTTAGGACAGCATGGAACCAGGCACGCTCTGGACTCATCTGAACCAAGTTTCGATTGTCAGTCTTGTCGCGGTGTGATAGATGACCAAAGAGGTCTTCAAGGACCTCCTTCGTGCTCACCATCGTGTTGAACAACTGATGGCAGTGCGGGTAGAGTACTTCCAAACTCCACCCGTGTTCTGCGCAGTGATGCCAAACGTCCTGCAAGGTCATCTGGTTTGCAGCACACAAGCAGGAAGGAGGCCCTGCCAAGCTGCTGCTGCGCATGTTCGGGGAAATAAGACTATCCGACTCCATCACGCGCTGTACACGTATCATGTGTCATACACAATGCACCCTATACTACCTTCTAATCCCAAGTCCTGAACAACGGTCTCATGCTGCAGCCACAGTTCGGAGAGTGTGTCCCGGATGGCCTGCCCACATTGAGGGGGACGGGGACATGTTTGGGATGTAGGGTTCAGGGAACTCGGGCGCAGGATTCAGGTAAGGCTTTCCACTGGTTTTCCAGTATAATCCGTGCATAAAGCGTGCCCTGTCATGTGTGGGAAATATAGGGTTCATCGGATGTCCCTGAAGCCCTGAACCCTAAACCCCAAACCCTAACCACGCCCAAGCGCAGGCCTCCTGATCCTCGCAAGCATCATCGTCAGCAAGGCGGATGGCTTTCATCACAATCCATTCGCTGTATGGCAGCATGCGCATTCTGGCCTAGCACGCCAGCAAACTGGCGGGGTGGTAGGTCGTGGATGCTCATGGACCAGGCACGTTGGGAAGCAGTGCCCACTACCAGGCGAAACATGGTCTCGGCATCTGCTTGCTGGGTTGCGGTGTCCGGGTCTGCAACATGGAATCCTAGCTGCCGCACTGCCCTAGAATCAGTCAAGATCCCCAGGGCGGTAGACACCGTCTTGCACCACCCCCGCGCTGCCCAATCAGCTTGCAGGCGATGATTCTCATCCCGTTTTTTGGTCGCATTCATCACGGACAGGTGGTCATAGTACAAAGGCCGCCGTGTCAAGTAGAGCCTTCCGAGATTTCATGGCTAGGTCTAAGGTAACCGCGTCACACCGCTGTCAGTTATTAATTATACATACTGAGTTATGTTGCGTCAGACAGCCAGTAGACACTAAGCAGCAGGCATATGCGAGTACTTGCGGATGGAGTTGTCTCTGAGAACATCGTAAGCCACGTCCAGCGTGGGTTTGACAGCTTGCAGTTCCTTAAGCAATTTTGCCAGGTCGCCAGGCTGGCCAAGAACGTCGTCGCGCCCGGCCGCATTGGCCAGCGCATCGTCCTCAGCCTGTTTCAGCAGCAAGGGGGTGCACACACACAGACACACGCACACACCGACAGGGCTAACCTTGCAGCCTGCCTGCTCCGATGTGCCACTGAGTACCTTTCGCCAAGCGTGGAGCTTCTTCACGAATGTCCAGAAGGGCGAAAACGCTGCCCACCCACAATCCCATTGGAACCAGCGGGATAATGAATAATGTAACCTGAGCTGCGGGCACCAACTAGTAACTGGCATGGATGCTGCGAAGATGTCATTGTGCCCAGGCACATCCGTACCGGTCCATTGGGAGATGCCCGCGCGCAATCTAGCGTGCACCTCTGCTGCTCCAGTGACGGGGCTCAATCCTAGGTCGCGTCTCATTTCTGGCAGTTCTTTTCGGAACCTGAGCTGGACAGATGCGTAGACTGGTAACAGAGGAGGAATTGCTGCGCGCATGTCCCTGTGTGACATTTGCAACTGAGGCACTCCGGACTGTCTGGCGCGAAGGCTTCAAGATAAGCATCAGCAAGGCCGGCCATTTCCTGGGCAAAGGTGTAGTCCTCGAAGGGTTTTCGGTTCACGCTCATGACAAGGCGCGTACAGGCCATGACTCCTTAGAAATGTAACAATAGGTGGAGCACACGCACATCGAGAGGCTGGCAGCCATGACATGACATACGAAGGTGCCACCACCCCAAACAATGACAGAAGCCATGCGTCCGTACAGATGTTCTCTTTTGGCGGCCAAATCACAGTCGTTGGCACAACGGTGATGTTCATCACGCTTGCAGAATATTCTCATCCGCAAGTTGTAGATGAGAATGTTCATTGCTCGAGCCCTGGGAGTGGATTCATTCCAAGAAGTTCTATTGCTATTGCACGCAGACGCTCACATGCTGAGTTGCAGGAATGAATGCGCAAAAGCGGAATGGTGGGCGGCGGGCTGCTTGGGTTCCTCATCTGCAGTGAGGATCAAAACCTTCTGCTGTAGAAGGGTGTCCGGGTTCCCCTGGCCCGGCGCTGGCGGAGGGCTGGGAGCGAAGTCGTCTATGTCCACAGAAAGACCTGTTTTTAAAGCGCTTTGCAGGTGCTGCAAGAACTTGAGCGGCTCACTGTGAGCAGCTCTCGACTGCTTCTGCTTCTTGAACCGGTCCAGAGAACCCTCTGGGATTGTCTGGCTCTGCTCCAGCTCCTGAATCACAGCAGAGATGCAGCTCAAGGCGGGAGGGCTTGTAAGAAGTCAGCTTGCGCATGTGACGGCAAATTACACAACTCCGTCCGCAATCTTCGCCATCTCCAGCGCTTCCTCGCCCGAGTCGCCGTCCCGGGAAGCACGCACCAGAGATACCAGCGCAGGATCGATAACCTGCACGAGTTCAAGCGTATTTTGAAAGTGGGGCAGGCATGCACATGAGTGCAGGAAGGGCGAAGGCATGATGTTGGCTCTTTTCAAGTCCGCAGACACGCGGGCGGACCCTCGGTCTTTCTGTCATCCCTGTACAGCACTCACGAAAGGTCGGATGCTTTGCAGCCCATGAAAAAGCAGGGCACGTCAGGGGCCGCTCCAGAGCGAAAACGTGACTCAAAAACCCGAGCATCAGCGCAACTTAATACGAGGGATGCCACGGCGGTGCCACGGTTGTCCTGCCAAGCAAGCGGGGAGAGCTGAGGACAAAAGTCTTCGGTTTGGTCCGAGAGTCTGAGAGTGGGGTTTGGAGGTCCTTGACCTAATTTTTACAGTTCAGGAAAGCCCAAGTCTGCAGTTCTCCCAGCATAGGTCCCGCAAAAAACCCCGCAGCAACAGCTCGTCTTTGGCCCCGGTTTTGGGGGGCGCGGCCGTGGTGTAATGGGAGGGGCCGGGGTGGTCGGGGCCTTGGGGGCGGGGCCCGAGCGCCCTCTCCCAAGAACTGGGTGTAACGTGAATCCCCTGTAAAATACAACGGATTCACGTTAGTCGAGAGAGGGCGCTTGGCCCCCCCCCCAGGCCCCGGCCACCGGCCCTTCCCATTCCACCATGGCCTCACCCCCCAAGCCAGGCCCCCACATCAACCCTACGCAACCGGCTTTGAAGAAGGAGGGGCCCTCAAATCAATCCCAAAATGCTTCAAAAAACCTAGGCAGAGCTTTCGGTAGCACCTCGACTGAAGGGCTGCCGGCAGAAGAGCCCGCGCCGCAATTTGCGGCAATTGTACCCTGGCTGTCCTGTCCACACAAAACACAAAACACACTCGCATTTTAGAGAAACCCCGCACTGAGTGTGTTCTCGTTGTCCTCGCCCGTCGTGTGGACTTCCAGAGAAGCCGTCTCCTGCAGCAAAATGTGAGACTTCAATTCGTCAAGCTGATCAAGTCTATCAGTTCGCTCTTGCCTTCAGGTTGCGAGGCGCCACACCCTCGAACTTGCCCAGCAGCTCCTTTCCTGGCGTCATGCCTTCCGTCTCAGGCGCACGCTCCATGCGCTCAAGCTCCTCAAGTTGGGCCGTCTGGAGGCTGCTCTCTTCAATGGCAGCGGCGGCAGCGCGCATCTGCTCCTCCCTGGCACTCCGCTCGGCGGGCCTTCTCCTCTTGCTCCTGCCGCTCCTTCTCCAAGCGCTCGGCCTCTGTCGCAACAGCTCCTCGTGGGCGGCCTGCGCTTTCAGGCGCTCCTCCTCCTCCTTCGCCTCTTTCAGGCGCTCCTCGTGCCTCATCCTTTGAGCAAGCTGCAAGGCCTTCTCATTGACGCGTGCCTCCTCACGTTCTTTGCGGTCCGCTTCCGCCTTCTGCCCAGCTTCCGCCGCCTCCCGGCGAAGCTGCTCAAGACGCTCTTCTTCCTCCTGCTTCTTCTTCGCCAAGGCTGCCATTTGTCTCTCCTTCTCTTCGCGCTGTCTCTCCTGAGCTTGGCGCTGCTTCGCCTCTTCCTCAAGCGCACGCTGCTTCGCAGCCTCCTCTTCCTGTTGGGCTCGTGCGTCCTCCTCGCGCGCGAAGATCTCGGCAACCTGATCTTCTGTACAAGTTGCAGCTATTGCCACGCTAATCTCACACATCAATGCTCATGCTAGCACGGTTGCTGTTGAGCAGCGTAGTGCATGTACTGAATGACAGCGGACGTGACATACTCGCGGCCACTCAGACGATGTCTGGCAACGAAGAAGTCAGTGGCCTGCGGAAGAACAGCAACCTTCGCGGGGTCGCTGATGTTCACCAACAATGCCCTCATAGTGGGCGGGTCATACACCACCAAATGCTCTATGTCGTCTGGCCTGCTCATGTTGCTCATCATGCTGCGAGGCGAGTCATCCTCCGCGCAGTTGATTAAGAGTCACAAAGGGGACGACTACGCAGCAAGTATAAGGAACAAGGCCAGGTGGATGTAAAAGGCTTCCAGCTGGCTGCCACAAAAAACAAACTCTGGCTGCAAAACGCAAAGAAATTCGGCAATGTCCCCTTGGAACCCAGCAACCCCACATCCCTCAATCATCGACCCTGGCTGCTTCGCAACAAGTGTTCAATTGAAGCACACTAACCCCAGCCCCCGATAGCCAGAGCAGCCTAGTGTCCAGAGCGCGACGACTTGCTCTGCCTGGGCTGCCTGGTGCTACAATCTTTGTCTCATCGAACTCCGGGATTGTCGGCACCTGCACAAACTCGTCCACAAAGCTGGACTTCTGCCCGTCGTGGATGAAAGGCTTCGAGTGCCTAGGTCATGCGACGCATGTGTCCAGCGCTCCCTACAGGGCTAGCACAGGAAATGCGCAGTCCACCCCCAACATTATTGAGGACCAGATGCTCCCAGGACCACAGCACCGTCTCGGACCACTGAGTCAGCCCGCTGGGCAAGTAAGCAGACTGCTTCTCGCAAGCAATGCACTGGGTATTTCCGTGCCAGTACACAGTAATGGCGGCCATGATCTTCTCGCGGTGGGATCTCAGATGACGGACATAAGCCAGAATCACCTTTGCGTTGAGACCTTAGATCCAGGGCTTCGGAACTTCGGAATAGCGCCAGTTAGGATTCTGGACACCGCGCTTGGTGCAAAATGAGCTCAGAAGAACCTAGACAAGGCACTCTTAGGCAGTTCCCCATTGTCCATACGACAGTTGATGCCATCTTTGAGCCCGTCCAGGTACATCTTGCCTGGCACGGACCCCAAAATTTGAAACATCAGCCGTTGCGCAACAATGTCTGAGTATGTCTGAGTATAATCTAAGGAGTTGGCGGGGATCCTGCGCAGCAGCATGTCCAGCGTCTGCCACGCTTGGCTTCTCATTCGGGTCAATGTCGGCCAGATACGCGAGCACCTCCTTAGATCAAGCAGGGCCGAAATAAAAATGCCCCCCCCCCCCGTGCCTTGGACG
>CAJNIZ010047471.1:125101-143433 GCA_905231905.1 Symbiodinium pilosum | reverse complement strand
ACGACGTGGGAATCGGGGCCAGCGCGGCGGCGGCGGACGACGACGATGACCTCTACGGCTGAGGTGATCCGAGCTGTGGTCCGCACCTGGCCTGTACAGGAGGCCTGATCAGGAGGATTCACAATCACTATTTCGCAATCTGTTAATCAGAGCAGCGACATACAGACAAGCCCTCATTTGGCGGGAAATCATTCCTTGCTCGCATGCAGGGACAGAGCTTTTGACCAAGAGTTTTGCGTTGAACGTTCAACTTCGCTTTCCTGCATTCAACTAGATCCGCTGGATCTATAGCCGTAGCCAGCCAGATTCTTCAAGAATACCGTTCTCAGCCGTTGGTAGTACAGTATTGCTGCCAATGACCGGTGAATGAAGCAGCATGGCAGCACCCATGTCACTTGCTACTGCTATCCTGAATCAGGGAAACACACAGGCAAGCACATGAGTACCCTGAACCCTAAATCAAGTTGGATTCATCAAGACATGAAGCCATGGTGCGAGATTGGTGCAGAGGCTGGGTAGCATACTCTGAGGTGTACAATGTAAAGTGTGTATTTCTTAAGGGAGCTCCCAATCCTGAAAATGAGCAATCTCATAACCGACCTTTAAAACAAGTTGTCCCTCAGAAGCACCCAAAAAGTGACCCACCTGATCGATAATCTAGAGATTAAGTGTCTCGACTGACTTCAAGCTTCTCAATCACTTAATGAAATGTTCCTCTTGCTGAGAGATGCAGTCCTTTATCAATGCTCTTGTCATCTGCTGCAGTTTTTACCAATCCCTGCTACCGACTGCTACTGCAGAAGTAGCACCTCAAGTACAACCCTAAGCAGGGCAGAGGCCCGTCGGCGAGGGGATTCCAAAGCCGTGCAGTCCCCCGAAAGGGCCCGCAAGCCATTCTTTTTATCTTAAAGGCTACAAGGTTTGACTTTCTCAGGGTTCTCAGATCCCCTGCAAGCTGGCACGTAGTTGCCGCAGTCCCTGTGCTGTGCTCTCACTGATCAGACTCGTGAGCGCCCCCATGATGGTATTAGAGGAAACAATGATTCTGCAGGTTGACGCCCCTCCAGGCTGAACGAAACATTTGGCAGCATCGGGATGATACTTAGGCTAGCGTATCAAGTTACTTTTGAACTGGGTTTTGGCGCATTGAAATGAAATCAGGCAAGTTTGACCCGAGCTTGAAAACTTCCCGCTATTCTGCATAGCCACTGGGAAGTTGCTCGAGTTATCAAGGAAAACGCAAGTCCAGAACATTCAGCTATATTCTACGAGCTATCATCTCATCCTCAAGACAGGCTGCTTAAATTTCCTTGGCACAGTCTCCTTGATTCCCAGGCGTAGCCCTGATGTCAGAGATCTCAACCCCCCTTGCGCAAGGACCGCTTCAAGCTGCTCGATGCTGTATCTTCACAGCTGGATGGTGACTCGGCCTGACTTGGGTCGTAAGGCTTCCTACCGCAGTTCATGAGAGTAGGGATCATATGGCGATATAGGGATAATCGAAAAGCAAATGGAAACTACTATACAGTATATTGGGGTTGTATATATAGGGATAATGGAAAAGAACATAGAAATTACTATTTGGGGTTTAATTAGGGTTGAGGGTGCTGGTGGCGGTGGAGGTCACTGCGGCAGTGGTGGTGGATATTAGAATTTGCAGCTTTCTGCTGTAGTGCTACTGCCAGCATCCATGGAAGTACGAGGTTGTCCGGTTGCGTATTTAATGAGATACAACGAGAGTGAATAATTTATGTTGCTTTTGCTTTGGCGGAGTGCTTTGCAGCCGCAGCCCAGAGTTGCATCGAGGGCAGCAGATCATGCACGAACCTAGATCTCCAGTGTCTCCAGGGAGAGGGAAGTTATCACATGCTGAGGCTTGGGCCTCACGGCCATCACAGTGGTGTCTGTGAAGTCTGTGAGCTTGGCACTTGCAAAATACGAGTGCGCAGAGGTGGAGGATACCGAAGGCACGGAGCACAGAAGTAGAAGCCAAGTGCAAGGATGCCGGAGAAGTTCAATCACGCTGAAACATGGTGAAATGTAGCCCTCGTCTCTGTTTTTGCACTTAAACGAATGCGTCTTTCCGAGTCTTTCTGCGCAAATCGTCGTCTAAGCAGCCTGTTCCGTTGAAGAGGATGGGATGACAGCATCTACGTGATGGGCTTTGCCTCAGATGCAAAATCCGAGGACGGTCGCAGACATGTAAAGGGCTAAAGGGCCCAGAAGTAACGACGACTACTGTATTTGTTTCAATGTATACCGTCCACAATCTTGTGTCGGCAAATGACCCTATAGGCTCAGGCATCAGGATCGCCAAGCGTGTACACTTCCTTCAGCCGTGCACTGGCAGGAGTTGAAAGAGTTCTGCAACCATATGCATGTCAGCAATCTCCAGGTGCACGGGTGCAGAATGGGTAAGCTTCAGACCTCACTCGAGCTTGATTTGGGATTCGGCAGGTTATCTTAGGTTGGACGCCAGGATGGCGAGGGTAGTGGCAGCATCTTGGTCGCTGTGCCTTGTGAGGTGGTGGTGAACACTGCTCCTGGGCCGACACCACCGGGCCATGCTGTTTGCGAGGTCACAGATTACCTTATCAGAGATTGCAGCCTCCTCGCAAGTATCACAAGCTTGGATATAATTCTTGGCTTGCCTGCAAGAGCTGGCTGCGCACCCAAGCTTCAATTTCAGGATGGCCTCTGTATGAACCAATTTTAGTCTGAGGGCTTGGGGAAGTAATCTGTTGCTCCTGCTGCAAAACAGCCACTACAATTAGGATCTACTGGTAGAAGGATTGTTTGTGGACATCCTATTCTTCAGCCGCCCAAGTGCCAGTGGCCTGTGGTGCATTTGTTCCTCTCTTTCCCCCTGGGTAGTATCGGTCCATGAATCATGCAGTTGCAATAGGAAGAGAGCTGTTCTAGCAGCAGCACCAGGCAACAAGACTAATGTAGCAAAAGTCAGGCGCCTCTTCGTCGTTTCTTGCCGTTTTCTCCAGGCCTGTGCGCTTTGCTGGAGCCGCTGTGCTTCTACGCCTGCCCAGGAGGCATGGGGGCAGGGGCCAGGGAGGTCTTCCTAGACACGAGAAAAGGATCAATAAAGAGAAAATGGCTAGCTGCTAGCTGGAGATCATCCATCGGAAGCTTTTGGATATGCATGTGGGAACCGTGCAGGTATAGACATGATTCACATCAAGGACTTTCTGATGGGGTTCAATGTTCCAGTATACAACTCAGGTACATATTCCTGTGTACCGTGATTTGAGCAGGCTTCCAGCAGTCTTCCAGCCTGTCAAGTGGCCCAGGTACAGCTGAGTACAATTGCACTATGATCCTGGAACTTCGCCATCTTTGCAAAGCCCCGTAATCTTTTCTGTCTGACTGCACGGGATATGTCTAGGATTTTCCAAGATTGCACAGCCCCCCGTCACAGTCTTGTCGTCGGAGAGAGGTGCCCCGTGGCGATGTGCCCGGGCTCAGCAACCTGCTTTGCGCCGCCTTGGCAGAGGCCCAGGGCCCGGCGCTGCTGAGGCCACTTCAGAGAATGCTTCATGGCCTGTAGGGATAATAGAGGGCTTTCGCCGAGATTCTATATAAGAATGCATATGGCACAAGTAATTCGTAGTCTTTACTCGAGATTTTCCCGCGGATTCAATACTGAATCGACAGGGGCTTCAGGAATTGGACAAGGCATTCAAGGTACTTGTGCACAAGAAATTGTGTCAGGATGTCATCGCGAGTCTACAGGCTCCGGAGAGTATAGGGTAAACGGAGGAGGGGGGAAGCAGGAGCAGCAGAGGAAGAGGAGTCAGCAGTAAACAGCAGGGGTTGTAGTGGGCGTAGCCGCAAAGAGAGTAGCAGTTTGTGTAGGGGCCAAGGCGGTACTGTAGCGTGTAGCGTGGGCAGGGCAGTGGTAGATGTAAAGTGACAGCCCATCCGCAGGTTGTCAGAGCATGATGAGCTGTGGGTGTCCTGGCTTACATATTTCCTCCAGGTCCAAGTCCACAGGTGTAGCCTGCCATCACAGCGGTTCATACACAGCATCCAGATCACTCATTTTGCCAAGTGTCTGCGGAGCAGGGGGTCCAGGCAGAGGGTGAGTGATGACAGTGATGATGCTGCCCATTGATCGAGCAGGGCTGCGGGCTAAACAGCTCAGGTTACGCCTGCGAACAGGACAACAAAGCGCGCAGCACAGATTGAAGGCAGGTTTTCTGTTTGTGCTTGCGGGAGAGCACGTCTTCACATCTTCTGGCCCTGCTTCGCAAAATTTTCGCAGGGTTGGATGTGCAGTCTGCAAGATGCTAGGCCTCATCAGTGAAGCCGTATAAGGTTGCGAGATGCATTCCAAGTGAAGTGAGCCGCATTCTCCTCCTCCTCCTCCTCTGAGTCGTGAGCAGCCTGCAGTAAAGATTGTCCAAGGATAGCGTGCAACCTGTATACTTGAGGGCGCTAATCGGTGCTGGGAAGGTGGGTAGAGTCGCGGGCCCCAAAACTTTGCAAGGCCAAGGTTCAGGATGGATCAAGTGCTTGCGCAAAAACGCCACGCCAAAAGAAGGAGAAGGAGAAGCAAAACAGGCTAACAAGGGCGGGGTCGTCAAAGGATGTCTGCCATTCTGACCTTTAAAAGAAGGCTTGTTCGATCCTTACATTTCGCCAGACGACACCCCACCCCTGTGATGGCATGGTCCAGGTTTTGCACCTGCTCATTGCCGGCCTGCGCTGGGCCGCTTTGAGGTGCCGAGGGGGTGCTGGATTCCAACGAGATTATACGACCTCTGGGTACCATTTTGGGGTCCCAATAATGAGGAATATGGTATTTTGGGGTCTATATTAGGGTCCCCCTATTTTGGGAATAATCAGAGATGTATGGAGGGGATCAAGGTGCATAGGATCATGGCGGAGAAAATTGAGCAAAACTGTGTTGCATTGAATTTGTGCGAGATTTCTGGTTGGCAAGTCTGTTCTACTGAAGCTGTTCGGGTGTTTGGTATGGCTATCGACATTCTTCGAGAGGCTGAGCACTGTACTTCCCTGATCCCTTTGCTGCACATATGGCCCCTCGAAATAGCTAAGCCCTCTAGAGTAATTCTGCACACCATCAATGCTAACCTTGGTGCCTGCGTCTGGGTGCAGACCCATTGGGTATGCTATCCTCCAGGCGTGCACAGGTCATATGTTGACAAGACTTTGTCCGCGCATGCCATGCAGAAGAGTGGTCTCCAGATCGTGAAGACAGCAGGACTACACCAGCCAAGCCAGCATCCGCAACCTTTTGCTGCAGAGTCGTTTCGTCTCAATCCTGAGGTGCTGGCCGACGCAGTGTTCTGGTACCGCCCCTGGATGCCGCTGGCGCAGCAGCTTCTGACGAAGAACACAGTAATAGGTTGTCCTTGAAGCCTTGAAATTCTTGGTCGCATCTTAACCCTGATTCGCTGCACACAGTACTGGCGGTGCAGGTACGAAACTCCTTGGCAAGGTCAGGTCCTTAAGGACTGGCCGTTGCCGTGTTCTTTGTAGCGTTGTAGCAGTGACTACAGTGTCACAGGAAGTTGCTTGCACAACACTTGCCCAGATTTCAAATTCTGAGTCAGCATTGGGGCCATTCCATTTGGCATATTAGTTCTGGCTGGCATCGGTCCGTGACCAACGTTAGGGAGAGAGATTCGGGCCTCAGGGCTTTGAGGCCTTGGATCAATCCCTGATATCGACCCTCCACTAGATGCGAAGAGGCTCGATGGCTCTCTGGCCCAGCTTTTGGTTGGAGGCGACCGGAGGTCTGGGGCCCGAGTGCGTTCGGTGGTAGTACTGGGAGTATGGGGTCTCTGCTGAGAACGCAGCTGAAATGCTTAAACATCCTTCACAAATACCCCACCCCCTCCAGGCCAACGGACACATACGCAGACATGACTTTTCAGCTGCATTGCAAAAGGAGCGGCTTTGTGTCGGGTTGTTTTGCTTTCTGACCAGGCTCCGCTCCGTCTTGTCCCTGCCGGTAGCTGTGGAGATTGGCTGAAGTCGCAGGAAGCTGCGGCTGCTTGGCCCGGGACATATTGGGAGTGAGCAACAAAAGTGCTAATCGCCACCCCAAAAGCTTCGATGTCCAACATGATCCAGTCACCCCATCTTGCAGAAAAGGCAAAAGGGAAAAGGACTTTCTGGTCAGGGCAGCTTCTCTGGCGCAAGGGACACCACGGCAATCCTCGAGGATGTACAAGCCCGGAAGTCTAACTGGCGGAATTTCTTGAGTGCAAGTTGCCGGGCCGCCCAAAGCCTAATTTCTTCAATCCCAGCCTAAGTAGGTCCGAGTCGGCTCTTGATAGACCCAATTATAGCTATGCATTTCACGACTTTCTCAACTGAAGACCTGTCAAGGTGGGGAGCAGCTTGGACCCCGAGTTAGCGATTCGTATGGCAGTAGCGGCGAACCATGGCGCGGAGGCCTTGGGATCACAGTTTTGCAAATGATGAGTTCCCCTTGGCAGTCCTTATAGATGAAATGTATGGTTTTGGGGTGACATGTTAGAGATCTGAAGTTTTCATAGAAATTCGGAGAATGAAAGAGCGTGCACTGCAAAAAATGAAAAAAGAGATACAGCAAGACATATGTCCTTCCATAAAAACCTTTACTCCCAGACAAAGGACCGTATGTCGAAAGACGGAATGCCTCTGCCAGGTGCCATGGTCGTCCCCGACAATAACTTGTGAGCACATCGTGAAAGGCGAGACCTGCGACATATTCTGCTTTCCTGGTCTTCTATCACAGGACGACTGTGTGCAGCTTGTGGCCTTGGGATTATGCTACCAGCAGCCAGCCCCGAAAGCACAGCCTGCAACGGCAGCACCACTCCCAGCAAGGACGCAAATCCTGAATGCCATTGAAGCTCGGATTAGAGCGGCAATGGCCGCGTGCACCAAAATTGCTGGAGTTTGCACAGTTTTCGATGAGGAAGACATGGAGGAGGATGTGCCAGCTGCCCTGGTTTGGGAAGAAGCGGAATCAGAGACACTCCGCAACAGCAATTGGACTTCGGCCGGCGCAGAGGTGAATGCCCGCTTCACAGCTTGGCTTTCTCCGGCATTCGGTGGCAAGATATCATTTCCGGTAGCTGAAGATCCTTGGCCACACACCTGCAGCGTGCCCGCCATAGATCTTCTTCAAATCATGAGCTGGTCAGGTCTCCAACCCCGGCTGCGAACCATAGTTTGTGCAATAATGGGTCTTCTGAGGTTTCAACCAGACTGTAAGCTCCGTTCAACGCTCGCATGCTCAGGTATATGGCTTTTGATAAGGCAAGGACATTCTTTGTCTTCAAAGCCACCTTTTCCCCGAGCCCTGCTGCGTCGATGCTGACTTTAATATCTCAACTCATGAATGCAAGCGCCCTAGGATCAGCTCGCGCCGAATCCAGACTTTGTGCTGCAGCCGCTACCAGGTTCAGCCATCCTCGTAGCTCTGATGAGTTAGACTTTCTCTAAAATTGGTTGCAGGCTCAGTACGTAAGGAGTATGATGCAGGCGGCTGGAGGGCTTCTGTGATAGGATTTCCAGTGGCTTAACGATAGACACAGCCCATGTTTCTCCCTTGCATGGGCATGTTGGATTGGTGCCGAGTTTCCTTCAAAAGTTCAGCTCAGTTTAGCGCCTGGAGAGCCTTATCGTTCTATGGGTCTGTAAGTTGCATATTTCAAGTGCGCACCGCAGGTTTTGAATGGGTGAAGAAGGATTTGTTTGCACATAGGCTTCCTCAAATGTTGCATATCTCAGTCATACGCATGGATGGTGCAGAAACCATGGGCCCACTTCCACGATGCTCATTTATTGAAATCGCCTTGCATCTGCGCAGTCACGCATAGCAGTCTTCACCTCAGAAGCCATTAATCCTTCATTTCGTCATGATTAGGAGGGAACAACACCAACGATAGCTGTGGCAACAGGAGGAGGATCGAAGAGGAGGTGACACAGAAACATCAGACTACCAACCCTTATCAACACTAATCTTTTGCACCTATTTTTAAAGGGCTTCCCCTTAATGTATATACTATGAACCTATTTGTATTTAATATCAGGAGGTGGGGGGCTATTTATCGTACAGCCTGAACATTAGGGAAGGTATATAAGGTACATAAATACGGTCCGATTGAAATCGAATTGAAATCGTATACAGTTCGATTAAATCGAATAAAAAACATTAAATGGAATCAACAACGTAATAGAATCGTGACACAAAACCCAAAAGTCAAACCAAACAACAACCAACTTTGAACCAAATTTAGAAACGTATTCAAACACCTTAAAACTTGTTTTAAATCTTACTAAAATCAAGTTATCGACTAATATCAATTGAAATTTACGTAAAATCAAATTGCATACTAAGTAAAAAGATGTACGGCCGCAATAAACCCAATCAAAAGCGCATTCGGATTATCTAAATTCCTTTGTCACAACCATTCAAAAACCAGAACCAGTATTGGCCCTTTTAAAAGCAGTCTTGGTGGCAGATTTCAGAATTGGGAATTCGGGGGAAAGAACCTGTGTTTCACATCAGGTGGGGTTCAATAATAGAGAAAAGTGATGAGTAAAGGTAGAGATTGTTCCTTGTGCTTGCCGTCCATGTATAGTCCCCCTTAAGTAGATAGAATATGGGATATGGGGATATGTTTATTCTATACCCAAAGCCAGATTCTATCTACTTAAAGGGGACTACACAAGTCAAGGTCCTTCTGAAGCCTGAAAAACGCTGCTGGCAGCTCCGCCACCCTGCGCCGCACGGCCAGTGGACCCTGCAGAAGCTTTGGAAGCAGAGAAAATGGAGCAGAAAATGCAAACTACCATATTATACAGGGGTTATATAGGGTTTTTAGGGGAAACCCAGAATCGCAAGTCCCGGGAGATAACGTCTGGCTTTGGGGCGTCAAGGACCGCTACTATGCATGCTTTAAATCAGGTCCTGATGACACAACAGCTCCACGATCTCACCAAAGAACCTTCACGCAGAGTTTAGCACGTGCAAGTCCAGAAGCTTGTTAGTTGTTTGCTCCCAGAAAACACTGCCCGGCGTTTCCTGCTCAAATCTGTGCACGCTATGCCGGGAAGCAGAAGAAGTGCAATGATGGCGCCTCGTTGAGCGGCTGGTTGCCTCCCGTGACAGCAGGCCCAGCTTGGCAGTTGGACAAAAGGTGTACTCATGGTGGAGGATGGGACCGACATGGAAGCTGTTTAGCGTTGCATGCCTTGTAAATTCTTGATAGAATATCACGCTGTGCCAGTATTTCCCCATTGCTGCAGCTTGTTGACGTGACTTGTTTTTGGCCGGCGGGACCGGATTGACCGAATTCATGAGCCCCTCATAGGCACTAGGACAACAACCTGTGTGGGAGGGTGACGGAGATCAATCGTCTCGCGCTGCCGTTCGCATTGCAGCCATCCTCTCTGTGAAGGTCACTGGGCAGCCAATCGACCAGCGAAGATGGCGGAAATGTGGCTTGGCCATATCTTCTGTTGAATGCAAACTATAGGGCGATTTAGGGCGGATGCTGGGGGCTGATTAAAAGTCGTCGCTGCTTGAAGGCTCCGGGTGAAAGAGCTGCATTTCTCGAACTGGTGAAAGTGAAAGAGCTGCATTTCCCCCAAAGGCGTGTCAGCAGCTTCTCATCCATTGGCTAACATGCAGATCTCCCGCTGAAAACTGTAGCTCATCGTCATGTCACATGTTAATCCTATCCTTCCTGCTTTCAGGCGCCGGCAGTACATGGGCCTTTTGCTGCTGGTCCTCCTGGCCTGCGTGGCCCCATCAGAGGCTGCAATCACCTGCGTGAAGGTGCGTGGGTTTGCCACAGAGCTCTTTGTTGCGATTGATTATTGTTGAGTTGAAAATGGCTAAAGCGGTGTCTTATTTGTGAAATAAATTAGCAGATGGATAGGCCGCTGAGGAAAAGGTAGACATATGAACGCTGGCCCGCGCCGCGTCGCACTGGATCGAGATGGGGGTGAAGAAGGGGGGTCGGAAAGGGAGGCAGGGAGCGAGTCGGGGCTCTTTTTACGCAGAGAAGAACCTCCAAAAAAGATGGGGTGGGAGGGAGGCATCCAGCAGAGAGCGGGGGTTGGTGGGGGAGGAGGGGAAGTGGGTGGCAGGGGCGTAAGGTTCCAGCTCCCAAGAAAGGGGCACAAGTTGGTGAAGGAACTGCCGCTGTACTGCTATACTGCTACTGCTGTGACTACGGCTACTACTGGTACCGCGCTACAACTGTGCAGCTTCAGCTGCAACGAGCAATTGCATTACAACTAACTATTGCAGCTGCAACCACAATAAATGCTCCTCCTGCGGCTGCTGTAGAGCGCTTCAACTACCACTGACATTTTTCGACAATTAGGGTGACGAATGGCGCTCGTGTTCATAGCCCATTTGTTGCCTTAGACTCTGCTGCCTTTGCTAGGTGAAACGGTGGCTCGAATACGTGGCCATCTGCTGCTGCACATGCGCGTCCTCTCCTGAGCATGTGTAGTTGGTCCACGGCTCACTGGACTGCTTTACCCTTTCCACCTGTGAATGCCGCGCACATGGCTGAATGCCAAGCGGTCGGAAATTTCAAGTCAACTTGCTGAGTCGGCAAGCTTTTCTTCGACTCCAAGCGACACATGTCCCCTTGAAGGGCTATCAAAAGAGTGGCAAAACGGATCTCTGTAGTTTAGTTCTGAACATTGCGCATTCTTTTCTGCCTGCTGAGGTCCATTCTATGTACGGCTCTCGTGGTATTCTTCCTGACCAACAAGACTGGAGGAGATGACGGAGATCCTTGGGAAGGCCGCTGCCCGAGTATTTTTCGGTCGTGCGTGCACTCGAAGCTGCATAGTTACGAGATTTCCTACAGGCCCCCCTCAGAGTGGCAGAACTGCTTTTTGTTCTCCATCCTTGGTTTGGTTGCTAGGTTTTGTGATGGACACATTCTGCTTGCCCCTTACTTTCTGTTAGTCTCTCTGAAAATTTTGTAATGTGACCGGGGCGAAGCTTCTGAAAGGAGATAAGGGCTTACATGGAGACAGTGAGGATGCCATAGGATGCCTGAGCACAGCTTCAGATTGGGAAGAGCCGAACGCGAGCAACGTGACTTCAGTAGCGGGCGCTGCACGGCGCCTTTGGAAGATGCCCCTCGGCAAATACGAACTGGGGGTATATCTCCCGTGGCATACCCACCACGCATCCATGCTGCGGTGTTAGTGTCTCCAGTCAGCTGCTTGAACTTGCGTGTCTTCAATCAGCTGAAGCAAGAATAGAGGCAGAAAGGGACAAGGCAGCACCTTAGTTGTGAGTAACTTGCTGAGGCTGCCTCCTCAAGTGACGGGAAGCTTGCAGCGATTGTAGTTGTAGGAACTGCCAAGCTGAGACCTAGACAGGTGTAGAAGTGAACGCAGGCTTGCAGTGACTGTGGGCTCTGCAAAGCAGAGGCCCTGAAGGGGACTGGGTTGAGCACTGGCCGTCCCAGTGAAAACACAGCATGTCTCTGGTGTTCAAAGCCGGGTGGTTCCAGCAGGCCATTTGAATGCCGGCAGATAGCTCTTTCTGTCAGACTTTGTGATGATGTGAAGTGCTGCGTATCAGGAGGCTTGTTTCAAGCACGTCAGGCGGAGAGTCGGCGTTTTGACACAACGCCTCGCAGCATTTGGCTCAGAGAACGGAGGGGTTGGAGACGCGGCGGTGAGGAGTCCAAAGGAGTCTAGAGCTGCGTGTCAAAACAGTTTCTCATTGCACGCCTGAGCATGTCCACGGCTTTCTTGCATGAAATGGATGATCAGAAGCCCGCAGGAGGGCGGGATGACAGTCAGCATGTCTGCAAGTGCGGAGAGCTTAGACACCGCGGAAGCCTCCACAAATCTCTCTTGTTTGGTCGCTTTCCGTGTCGTGCACCTTCAAAGGCCCTCTACAGTCGATTCAGGTGCCCTTGCTGGTTGGCACTATATAGCTCGCAGCTTTGGTGTCGCTTGTGTGCCATGTGCCTCTTGCCAGGGGGCTCGATGCGAACAAGGATGGACTGCTGGAGTTCGTGCCCAGCTCAGGGGAGGGGAGCGGTGGCAATGACGTGGGGTCCAAGAAAGCGTATCAATACCAATAGCATCTGAATCGTTTCTGGAGCCAATGCCCTGATATGCACACAAAATGCACAAAAAAAACAATGAGCACCTTCGAAAATTGCAATCTCCCGAACACCACAAGGACCTGTCATGTTTAAAGCCTTCCCTATGAGCTGCTTTTGGCAAGACCAACTGACAGGAGGAGTTCTACGAGTGGATCTCTGAGGACGACTGTGACATGACACGAGCGAAAGCAACTGCCCCAGCTGGGCAGAATCTGCCTCCATGGCTAAGAGTCCAGTTGCCGAAGTACAACTGTTTGAGGTACCGACAAGCCATGAGACCCTCAGGTGTTCTTAGCACTTTTCGGCACAGTCAAAGGATCAAAGTGACCACAACGAGGACTTCGAGAATCCGTAGCATAGGCAACCTTACAAGAGAGGGCATGAATCATCCCGCGGTTTCAGACGTCGGGGTGGTAAATTATTCATCTCCCTTTTGGTTGTGATGAGTAATTTGCCGCAGCCAGCACAAGGCCGAGCAAATCTTTCAGAAGGTTGATGGCGACCGCGATGGGAAGGTCGGATGCATGAGGTGATAGGATGTGTGAGTGCTGGAGGTCACGTAGGGGTTGTGGCTTCGTGTTGTTGAAATGATTTTCAGGGATCGTTTGTATGAACCTGTGATCTGCTCTGCCGGATGCTTATTTAGAGCGTCGTGTAACTTTTTGAGGTGGACATTTAGGTGACTGATCCTAACATGGTACTCAACTATACTAGCTTCGCCAAGTGTGCGCCTGGTGCATCTTTAATCGCTTGGGAACAAAGTTCGTTCGACGAGAAGGCGGTCAAAGCCAGTCCTTGCATACTGAACTCCATCCCCTTGTTACACAAATCATCCTGACCCCATGCCAGTTGTCGTTCGGCGAGTTCGGGCCTTGGCTCGGTCTTCCCTTTAGGGCATGGATCTCTTCAGTGGATCAGTGGAGGAAGCTACAGGATCCTGAAAACCATGGAGTACTCAACATACTTAATATAAACATTATAGAAGAAGAGGTGGGCGTTTGGACTGCAGGCCCTTTGGAAGGCTTCCTCTTGATTCTTCACAGATTCTTTACCAAGGTTCCTACCGTAGTATCTCAGGTGATCCGGTAAGAGTTTGCGCGGGCAGAGGCAGGGTACATTGTAGAGGGTAGCCGCAGCATGGCTTCCACAAACTGCTTTGGCCGTGACCTGCCAGCAGAGCTACTTTGTGAGTAAGGTTCACATGGCACGCCTTCAACTACCAGATGTTGCGATTCCTGTCTAAGGTTCGTGAAGTGCTGCAAAGAGTTCATGGGCATTGAACTTCTGGAAGCAAAGAAGGAAGAGCCGCCAGTGAAGTGCTCAGCAGCGCTAGTGTTTTGAATGCCAAGGAAGAGGACTGATCATCCTCATGGGTTTCTGCTTTTCTTCTTAGGCTGGATACATACCTTAAAAGCATTTAGGGATGCAACATTCGAGCGGGTGGGGAAGGCACTAGTGCCACCCTGATCAATGGAGATTCGTACTCGTCTGAAAAGCCATAAAACATCTTACAGGCTTTTTGAACTTCATTTTGCCCCAGATGCCCTGACAACTCACAACCCTATGGTCTTTGTTTGAAGCCTCAGGGAAAAATCAAACCCACATATGCAAAAGCAGCTCATGCCTCCAAGAGGGATGCCCATGAAGGCTCCACCAGCACCAGCTGCGCCCGTCGCAGAGAAGGCCGGCGGATGCCAGCAGAGAACTTCATGGGACTTATCGGGTTGGTTTTGGGGCTACGTGGACTCTGCAGAGGCTGTGACATCCATGTGAAGAAGTGCACATGAATTTCTGAATTTCGGTGGGGCTTCAGACACGACAGGTCATAACAGCTCTTGGAGATCGACGTGCAAAGATGTTCTCTTCACACATTGTTGAAAGGGGTAAGCGTATGGTAGTTGACGTAATTCGGGGTATTGGGCTCGGTACTGGGCTCGTATGTCTGGCAGGCTGAGCAGCAGCTCGAACAAACCATCCAGCCGCCAAAAGTTGTCGAGGACGCAAGTTTGCCGGTATGTTGTAACAGTGAGTATGCCGTAGTGATCTTTAGGCTTATGTTGCTTGGGATGTAGAAGCAACGGAGCTAAAGTGTGATAAGCGCCCACTGAGTTTTGCACGGGGCCTGCTTTGTTTTGCGAGGAAAAGCCGGCAATCATATCTTTGGCACGCTTGGATCTCATCCCCTTAACCTGCTTTGCTGTGTGTTGTTCAATGCTCGGCTTGACACATCCTATTGCAAACCACTGTAATGGTCTCATGTGGGGGATCCTCGCATCAAGGATACCCTCACCTTGCGTGGTACAGATGCACCAAGTATTGGAACATGCCTGTGTTAGCATGTGCAACTGAAGCAAATAAACACATGACAAATTCTGCAGTGTGGCACATGTTCCCTGTATCCTGCATACTCCATCGACTTCAGGAGCTTCACGTGATTTCACTTGGAGTTCCATGTCAGGAAGTCCACGAACCGGTCAAGGAAGCCATCGTGCCAAGGAAGAAGGCCTGGAGAACTACGGATGGGTCATTCTTGGTGAGCACTCCCCTTGGAAGTTGTAACGCGCATGAGATACGTTGAAGCTTTGTTGACACCGCCCCCAACTATGATCCTAAAACAGCAGTCTCCGAAAACGAGGAATCCCTAGCATGTCATGTGTGGATCTCTCACTGGATCCCGACTATGTTTTGTTGCTGCAGGCAATAAAGGGCGGAGGCAGCTTTGGGGCAACATTCGGCTAAGATGTCTTTTCCATTTCAATTTCTTACACAAGTGCGTCATTCTTGGACCCCGGCAGGTATAGTGTGTGGGCCTCTTGAAATTGAATGCTAGGAGGGGGCCTCGGAAGTGAATACTTGAGGATGTGCTGGTGGTAAGCTGCAACGTTGAACTCTATGCGCACGAGACGCCTAAACGCAACATTATTGTGCTGATCCGATATATCTCAACGTTATGAACAGGTCCTTGGGCGGCTGTGGTTTATGTGATTTTTTCCATCCCTGTTTGCGCATAGGGGAAACCCATCCTTGATACCCCTAGAAGGTACGTAGTATATTCGCAGATATTCGCAAGCAGTGCCACTTATCACGCCAGCTTGCTGGCACCCTGTTTACAGACGGGAAACCAGCACCGATACCTCACAATTTGCGGCTGTATTTGGGAACTACACTTTCGGCGCAAGTGAGCTGATAACTGGTACTTCCACGTCAGCAGTCTCCAAGGCTTGCCGGAAGCACCAACACGTGATCTCTCAACGCAACAGCATATCCAGTCCTGATCCCATGAGTATAAACTCTGCTCCACGGAAACTTCAAGAATCGGCTCGACGATTCGTAGCTTCGAAGTTAGGAATCGGCAGACAAAGTGGCTTTTCTTTGACGAGCAGTGAGCATGCTGGCTCCGCCATAATCCAAGCAGGTTTGGCTCCCTCTAATTATCCTAGCCTACACCTTTCGGGTCCTATGTCGATAGTGCGTGGTCCGAAAGGATTCGATCTTGGCTTCCTAAACTTCAAAATGAGGCTGAAAATTGCGCCATTCTTCGACTCTTCTGGGCTCAACCTCGCCCTTTTGAGCTTTAGGATGCCTGGGAGGCAGCAGATAACGCGCCCCGAAAGACAGCCACCACGGAGGGCGCAATCGTGTCCCGGCGCAGGGCCTGAGACTCAGGGGACAGGGAAATATGGATTGCATGAAAGCATTCAAGCCCTTGCTACTTATGAACAACTGTTATGATAGCTGCTGGCACTGTTTATTGGCAGCGATACTCATTGTGATCAGGACCTTCAGTGCATAGCATGCTGCTTGTTAGCAATGTCACTTCCTCGTCAAAAGATATATTCCAACCTTAGATATGCGCACAGGTATCCAGGCCTACATGCTTACATATATATATATATGAATATATATATATATGTATACGCGCGTCTGATTTGTTACGTAATGTTCCTCTTTCGCAGTTGTGTCTGTGGATGGAGATACCATGCAGTTGCAAAACCTGCACAACCTGCAGTCGCAAAGGCCGGTAGCCTGCCAAACCTGCTGACCAGGCCAGGGAGCCGGGTTTATTACAGGGACAGCTCAGCTTGCTTTGCTTGATGGGTTGCTCCGATGGTCTCGGGCCTTTGCTGTATGACTGTGTAGGGTCTCCTGGGTTGTATGCCTCATCAAGTGGAGGGGTGACTCAACAGTAATTTGCTTAGTGCCCCTGAATCCATCCACAAACCTCTGGAGAGAAACAAGCAAGACGCCATTTTGGAATGCCCTCAACTGGCAAGTTCGTAAAGCACCATGCTTTGCCGTTAAATTTCCGCTCTTGTCTGTTCTGCGCGTGCTGGCACCTCCGCTTATCAGTTATCTGCATTGTCTTCATACTGTTTTCGGTCGTTAGCTTTTTCATCGCTTCCCGATTTGCAAGTTTGCTGGATTCGTCTGACTATTCCCAAAAAAGTCTGGTGCTCGTAGTGGTGGCCGCCGCTATCAACCTCACAAAACCTCGAATGGCTCGGCTTACCTGCACTTCCTGGCAGTCATGCGTTGCTTGGCCAAGGCGCTCAACGGGCGGCAAAGCTGCCACAGTTAGCTCTGGCAGCAGCGTGCAGGCTAGATGCGAGACATCTTGCAACACGGGGTGAGGGTTTGCACATCTCGGGCTACCTGATGTTTGTCCTCCGTCCTGGAGCATGGCGCATGACGCTTTGAACCAAAGTTTGTGCAACAACCAAAATCAAATCTATTTCTGTGAGGAGCCATCCATCCCGGGTGCTCACAAGTCCCGCATGTCACCACCGCTGCCAACGCCAGGACCAGGGGCACCTCGGTCAAAGAAATGGTAACAAACAGTTACTTGATGTTGCGTGTCCTTGAGCACTCACCTGCATGCCAGGGAGCATGTGATTAGAGTAAATCCTCCCTTGAGTACTGTAGTTGCCAAACAAAGTGAGCAAGTACACGCTGAAAGCTTCCACTATTGCATGCTTATGCTGAAGTCTAGCTTCAGGCATACAACAACACCGTGTCCGAGAAGGTGGGATAGACAGACTGCCGAACCTGGTAGAGCGCTGCATGTGTCATTTCGCCATGTCGTTTTCGGAAATGGAGCCCCTGTGCACCTCATAGAAATTCTGGCTGCAGGTACCCGGTGGAAGCTACTTTGGAACCGGCCACATCACAGCAGCGGGCCCAGTTTTAAGCATGAACAAAGAGGAAGCGCCTAATTCAGCGTTGATCTTTCATTTTATGCTCTCACCCATACCTGGACATGGCTTGCTTTCTCAGGGTGTTTCCCAGACGTTGCGGGGGAAGGAGAAACTTGAAAAAATCCTTGTCAATGACGTGCTCAAATGCGGCACAGGCTTTTCAACGCAGTCCCAGGATTTATGTTGCTATGGTGCCTTACTGTACTACGATACTCCTCAGCGACATGGTCTGGTATACATGCTGCGAGGTAGCCTTTCTTGCCCAGCCATCCCACTGCAACATACTGCATGAGCTGGAGCATGGGTGAAAAAGACGCGGCCTAGCAGACGAAGCATGGTGGCTTGGAGTGGGTTGAAAGTCTCCAGGTTGGAATTGACAACAACGACACAGCAGTGGGATTTGCACAGGCTGGGTAGTTGCTACGGGCGGGGCCGCAACTGTCTAGATTTTCCTTTACGCAGCTTTCCTTGTGTAGGAGAAGACGTCCTTCATCAAGTACGACCTGAACCGAAACGGCACACTTGATTTCCAGGTGTTGCCGACATGTACATCCTTGGCGCAGCGACAGCAACAGCAAGGAAGCGGTTATGCTAGTCTCCCTATGTATTGTCCTGGTGGCAGGAGCTGTGCAAGTTGCTGCGTCGCGGAGATCCAAATTTAACCGATATGGAGGTCCACGACTTAGCCGATCCTCTCGCCTTACGAACTCTCGGCAATACAACGGATGAAGCCTTGGCACTCGGCCGTTTTTGGTTCAGTCATGGGTAGCTTGTCAAGGTCTATCCTCTGATTCTGAGAAGGGGACGTCAGCCAACGTGACTCTCCAGGTGCAAGCCTTGTTTGATGCCCTGGACAAAGACAAGGACTGCAACTGGATGCCGTTCTAAACCCCCGCCTCTTGTGACATGACTAAGGGCGGCATTAGGGTTTTGAAAGGGGTTGCAAAAACCCATGCGCGCGCAAGGTGGCGCAAGGGCGGGCGCAAGAATTCATACTTAGTCCGCA
>CAJNIZ010047471.1:105483-124960 GCA_905231905.1 Symbiodinium pilosum | reverse complement strand
CGCTACTAGAATTTAGAACAACATCGTAACTAATTACGCAAATGGGATTTGGGATTACTGGGTTCGAGATCGCAAAAGCTCAGATGCTAACCACTACCCGGTTCCGACATCAGATGCTTGCACAAATCTCGGCGAGTTTGTGTGGGATCCGGCTTGCAGAATCTTGCAGGATGGAAACGTGGGGTTCAACGAGCTCTCGGAGTGCTCCACACGTAGGAGTTGTTGCCGATTGTGCGAGTAACTGAGTAACTGTGGACGCGCTGCGTCACTTGAACTGAACTTAGTTTGACATCAGCCCTGTGCGATGCTTCGCGCGCCTGCACTCGAGCCACACCAGGTACTTGCATCCGCCTGGCTCGACCTTTGAGCACTCCACCTGGCGAAGCCTGGCCAATCCCTAATAGTGCCATACAGTAGATCTCGGGCCCAGCCAATGCATTCAGGAATGACCCTGGCACGAGTCAGCGAAGCCTGCAATAAGAAATGACACTCCTTGGCCAGTTATATAGGGCAAGAGACAGTCACGCCCAAAGGAAAGAAGCTGCGCACAGCCTTCAACCTTTCCTGCCCTGGCCCGGCGGACTACGTGGGCAACGACAAGGAGCGGGCCAAATCACAGTTGCAATGACCAGAATCATGGCGCGGAGCACGCAGTCATCGTGACCTTCCTAAAGAATAGCAGAAGCCACTGCAAAAAGGGACGGGGCCTCCATGAGAAGCCCCATGTTGGCAAGAGTTGGCAAGCTACACCTGGCAACAACCCTAGCGTGACAAATTACCAGACGAGGCCCTGGCTGGAAAGCGCAACTTCCCGCGAGCAGTGATTCCAACTCAAAGGCGCCTTGGCTAGGGAGTCGTTTCAGGCTTGAGTGCGCGGTCCTTATCGCATCACAGTTGTCTACCTACATAGCATGCATGACTTCAATTGCTGCCTCGGCCTGTTTTGCATCGAAGAGGGATGTAAGAATGTACGGATGAAGAGGCGGCGCCAGGCGTCCATAAATCACGATACTACTAGCTGTCGATAACCTCCAAATCGGCACTCACATTGCAAAGGGACAGTGATGGGGACCTCAAGTTGGGGTCCCCTCCCGTGATGATGAACCGGGTGAGTGCCTGTGAAGACTCAACCGTCAGGCAAGCCCAACAGATTTAAGTGGGAATGTGTGAGGCTTCCAGTATGATCACAGTTCACAGCTTGTCGCAGGAAACTCGTTGTGATTGTTCGGTTCCTGGAACAAAGGAGACTGACCGACCACGGCGTGAACAGCCTCTCTCCCGGCCCTGCCGCCTATTCGGGGAATCACACCGCTAGCGCCTTCCACAAGCCCTTTGGCTGCAGCTTCAGCTTCTCTCGGTAAGCCTGACTTGTAAGCGTTCAGAGAAGCTTCTTCCTCTCCATGATTTCTGATGGTAAGGAACGCGTATTCGGCAACTTTTGGCAGTGCCCCGAAGGGCATGGACTCGAGATCCGAGTCGCCTGGCCCTGCGTCGCTACCCGGCTGATCCCTAATTTAACGCTTGAGATTTCGGTTTCGGATGGCTGGGTTGAGGTGAGGAGGCCATGATGGCCGTGCAATAGTGTTGCAGGTTGAAGCTGTTTGGGTTTCGAGTGTTTCATCATTGGATTCGCAAAGGCAGCTCTTGAGCTCTGATCATTGTGCGTGTCCTTTCCGCATGGCCGCATGCCATGACCCAAGCCAGGTACGAAAAAAACTTCTCAGCAGCTTGGATAGCATCTAGCACAAGGTTCCACGGCACGGCATCCAGCTCATTTCCTGCTTGCAGTTGGAGAGAGAGAGAGAGAGTTTGCGAACTGCTCTGTTGATGGCATTTGGGCATGGATGTGTATCCCAGCCTGGAGGAACAAGATCAGGACATATGTAGAGACATTTTTTGATGATTACGCAATTACTCCATTGCACGTACTTATGATGTGGGCAGCATGTGCAGCCTTAGGTTCTTGCCCATCAGAAGCAGGGCCCACGAGCCACGATCGGCGCTGCTAGGCGGGCCCTGTGCCACCCGGCCCTGAAAAAGGCATCCTTGGCAGAGCCTTGCAAGATTTGCGCTCACCTTCATCGTTGTCACTAACTTTGTCACGCCCTCCTTCGGCGCATCACTTGAAAACTGTTTATAACCCCGTCATGTGTTTCCGCGCGCCTTTTGATTTTCGCCTCTCGCTCTGAACAGGACTGCTCTCTGGTGGAGAAGCCTTCTGGTCAGCCTGTTAAAGACAGAGCATCTTAGAGCAGATGGTACCGCAATAATGAAGTGTCACTCCCACAAATTTCACGGAGCCAGCAATTAAGGCAAGCCTGTGCACCAGAGCGCACATGTTCTTGCGTCTGGGCTGCTGAGGCTATGAGGGCAATTTGGAGCCATCACCAGGTCCCGCCACCTACTGCACGCACGTCAAGCACAAGGCTGCTGGACGTAGATCTCAACAGACAGTTGAGAGATGCAGTCGAGCTGAAGGGTCTGCATTTATTGGATGATGCACGTGTGATTTATCATGACAAAGTCTGTATCGAATTCACTTCAGGTAGCATCCATCTAGAAGTGAAATTTGCCAATCATCGGCAGGTGAAGGGAGGGAACTACTTTGGTGTTCCGGGACGAATGTCATTGCCGGACCTCTCCTACGAAAAGAGGCAGTTTGCAAGCTGCGACACGAACAAGGATCATCGGGCTGGGATTTGAGGAATACACATAACACACCATTGATTCGGTGGTCTCAGGTTCGAGGTTGCTGTTTGAAGAGAAAATGCCAAAAAATAATGCCTGCTAGAATTCGGTTTGGTTGGGCATAGTTCATCCCCAGGATGGCGCCTTGGGCGTGGACGAGGTCTACAGTCTTCTTTGCAAAGCAGATCCGGGGATCTCAGCCGCGGAAGCGAAGCAGATCTTCGACTCCTGCGATCGTGACGGCGATGGCAAGATTAACTTCGAGGAGTTGAGGGACTACCTCCACCCCGTGAGTGCCAACGAAAACACGACCTACAGAAAAGCAACTTGGCTTTTAGCTGGCCTCTGGGCAAGTTCCCTGGCATTGGAGAAGTTCTCAAACTACTGAGGTGATGAGAGATGGCTTCTCCATAAAGTCCCCTGGCCCACTGGACTACGAGCCTTGGCTTCAGGAACTGCAAGTATAATCCAGGCTTTAGGTACATGCTTTGTTGTTCGGTGTTTTTGAGTGGAGGGTTGCTGGAATATTTTTTTGGGGTGCTCTCACCCATCGGGCTGAGAAAGCCTACTATGGCACTACGACTTCAACTAGTTTCCATTATGTAGATCATGCTAGGGACCAAAACTTGCCGCGAATAGCTGAGATTTAGTTTCACAAGGAGAAAACAATCACCCAAAGGCAATACCCCTTGATCTTGAGAAGCAGCCTTAGGCTTGCCTGATTCGGGTGAAGTACAACATGAAGCGACATCTCCTTCTTCAGGTAGCCCCAAGAACAATAGGACCCTCAGAGAATAACTTGTGGCACGCGCACATAAACTCCCATTCGTAAGTCCACCATACACCAAAACGCTGCAATCTTGGCCTACACCGCTACGCTCCCAGGACACCATTGCGCCGCGCACGGCAAAGATCCGAGGCCGCCGTACAGAATATCTGGAACCCCAAATTCAGCATTGTTTTTAGCTTCTACAGTAAAGTAAGCTCTGCCTGATTGTAATTGAGAGGAATTGTCACCGCCAGCTTACCTGTAAAGTTAGGTTTGCTGTTCGGTTTCCGTTGTTGCGATGAAGATAGGGCCCATCGCTCTTATAGTCGTTCTGGGATCTGCGCAGCAAGCAACCCACTGCTGCGGAGCAGGTGGTTCTATTGGCAGGGCTCGTCGCTGAGCCTGTGCGAGACTGAGCTTTGTGGGCCAGGGTTGGGTTTTTGCATGCCTTCCCCCTTTCCGCGCTGTTTAGGTGGATTCGGCCAAGCCAGCCTAGTGCCCATCAGAACCCCATGGTTGAAAGCACCGTGGTGTTTGTCCAAAAGCTGTTTAGGCTGTGAGCCTGTGGCTTGTGACCAGAAATCGCCAAATCCTTGCAACTCCCACCCACACTCCAAGCCCATCCCTCCGCTCTCAGCACCCTGCTAGGTCAGCACAAGCAGTACTGATAGTATGAGGGATGATAGTAAGAAGTTCCAGAAAGAGCCAGCAGGCAGCCTTGAGAACAACAGCATGTTCAATTGCGTTAGAGCTGCAACAGCACCCTGCTGGGTGCATTCTGGCCATGTCCTGCAGCCAAGCCGGCAAGGAAAAGCAGCTGCGCCACGCGGCTGCAAAAAGTGATGTTACTGGCAAGACTGTCCTTGCTATAACGCTAACCATAGGTGTAAGGACCGCATGGGGAGGCTTCTCATATGAGCCTCAGGCAAGCTTGTTGCCTGATCCCTGGAGAATTCAGCCCTGTGCCGGAACCCCTGTCATATATCGAGTGATTGATTTTGAGTTTCATTGCTACTCCCTTCAGCCTTTTTGTCTACGTTGCCTTCCAAAAGAACAGCTGCAAACTCGAGCAGCCGTGAGAAGTTCCAGCGCTTGCAGGAACATGCCTTTTGCCTTGCCGAGAGCCTGAGAGTGAAGCTCCTTTGTCTGGGTAGCCCCCTGCTGAGTGCTAAAGAACCTGGCCGCCAGGTGAACAGCTGAGCCGAGCGCAGGCCGTCGCTGGGAAACATAATCCATTTTCATCCGTCATCTTCAGTGCCACCCTCCCCTCCTACTGAAGGTGTTCTGGGCTTTGCCACTATTCATGTTTGGAAGTCCCGGGTGCCTAGACAACATGAACAGACAATCGTCCAAGCGTAATGGGCTTTGCATATTGCAAGGTGGCATTATGGCCTGCTCCCCCGTTTTGTCACTGATTAGGTTCTCCGAGGCTTTGCGCGCATGAGAATCCACGTCTTCTAGCTCCATCTTGGAAAAGGCTTTACAATTCTGAAGGATTGGGGCACACCTGGGAAGTTTGGAAGCGGGCTGCCAGCACCACACCGTGCTCAACACTATACAGCAGCGCGGCTGTGAAAGCCCATGAAGCCTCGATGTCATCCGGAATTAACACAGAGACCTATAGTCCCCCTTAAGTAGATATAATATGGGGTATATAGGGATCTTCTTATTATTATGATATTCCCAAAGCTACTTAAGGGGGACTACGCACCAACTCCTGGAAGCAAGCGCTGCAACCATGTAGTCCCAGTTTTAGGCACCGCGAGCTGCCATGGAATAAGCTGCAGGCGGATGTAGAGCGTTGCACTGCGCTACTCGCAGCGGCTCGTCGCGATCTGCAGGCTTGCGGTCACCATTATGCAGCCCCATCTCAGCTTGGCATTTCCTTTGTTTGATACTGTACCATTTATACACCAGCATTCGCGCAGTTGGCTGACAGCAGCCTCCCAGGCTAAAGGAGCCCTATACTAGACATGCACGGGATCAGCAAAGCCAATGGCCAGCTTTATCCACGGGAAACATGAATGTAGCTGAATGTAGACACACCTAGCTCGCCTTGCAGCACAGGGCCTTGAACATGGTTGTGAAACGATCCCTCTACAAGTCTGATAATTACTCAAGACTCAGGACTAGGAGCGTCTTTCAATGCAACGCTTTCTGACGCGCTGTGGACAATGAGAAGCAGATTCAGCGTCGAGCCCAGACTTCTAACCGGAAAACAGGTCCACTTAGCATTCACGTTTTTTTTTCTAAACAGCTGGCAATTCTGTGGGACCCCCCTTTGTTTATCAGGTTTTCTGCTTCAACTGCAGGGCCACGGTTGCAGCATGAAGACACTGACGAGGCGGCACGGGAGCGACAGAAGAGCCTCGAGGCAGAGCTGGAGGACCGCCCAAAATGATCTAGGAACCTGAAGAACTCGACTCCGGCCGTGTGTTTTGCACCATGTGTTGGCAGCCTACATGTTCTGATCATGCATGAGAATCGGCAGGCTATAGCTTTAGGTTCGGGATTAGTCACTGGGCAGTCCTGAGAAGCAATGAGAGGAAGCGACACATTTTCTCGGATTGCTCTCCTAATGCCATGAATGTACTTTCAAAGCGGGCTACGTACCAAACTTATTGGTTGTGGTTTTCTAAGGCGTTTTTCAGGTCGAAGGGTGAGAATTCATCCCGCTTTACAGACATCACCCCCCAACAAGCGACATAGGAACCCCAGAAAATCAACCTCAAGTAATGCTATATGCCCGCAATACCTGCGCCAAGAATATTGTTCGCAGTATAGCTGTGAGATGCTGACAAAAGTCTTGTGAGGGGCCTGCTGCACAAGTGGAGGAGCTGCAGCTGCGCCAAGAAGTGCCGCTGGAAGATTGGGTGAAGCAACAGCCCTGGACTGAGAAGTCCCCCAGCAGCAGAAAGACTATCTCCAAGCGCTCTTGGTTGTTACACTATTTTTGCTTTATTTCTGCAGTCCTGTTGTGTGTGTTGTGTGTGTGGGGGGGGGGGTTGGGGGTGCGCGGTCGATTGCACGGTCCTCAAGGATGAAAGCCTTTCGCACGTGGTGTATGAGGGGAACATGCGTCGGGATGCGTCGGGTCTGAAGACGCAAGCTCGAAGACCACAAACAGTTTGCACACTCTACTTTCTGTGCTGCAGCGACCCAGATCCTATGGCATGTTGGGCTTGGGACTCACAGCTGAAAATGAGAGTGCATGTATGGCTTCGTGGCAGACGTTGGGTTGGGCTTAGGTTGTTCCAGCTCAGTGCATAGTCAGGCCATGTCAGGCCTGTCAACTTTCCACATGCTTCTCGAGGCTCCGGAAGTTGTGTGAGGAGACGTTCGGGGTGACCACCTTCCGCAGGAATCAGGAGGAGCGGATAAGTTTTGGCGTGTGGGTCTTGAAGCGGAGCTTTTGCTCATGTGAGTTGCCTTAATTCTTGAAACAAGATCATGCCTGCGTGATTCTAGCTAAGCGAAGAAGGTTAGAGATCGTGTAGAATGCGCACTCCAAGGCCTATAATCCAACAAAGAGTGTATTCTAGTGCTGGGCCCGTCGTGCAAAATTCAACCATTAATCGGAGAATTTTCCTGTGTAGGACCCTGATTTTGCCTAACACCTCGGCCAGGCAGAAGAGAACTTCAACCATTGTTTCTTGTGGGATTTGCAAGATTCCTACGGTCATGGTAAGCTTTGTCGAGTTGCCCCGGCTTTTTTGCCGTTTCTCATTTGTGAGGAAAATCGGTGCAAGTATTCAGTGCCACGGGAAATCTGTATCATCATGAAAGGAGGCCCTGAACGCCGTGCTGACGGGCCGGGATGTGTTTTTGGTCGCGCCAACTGGGGCTGGCAAGTCTTTGTGCTTTCAGGAGCCCTGGTCCAACTTTTGTGTGACGTTGTATGCATGGAAGTGCACAGAGCCTGCGAAGGGTCCCAGCAATCAATGACGGCCCTTAAAATTCTTAGCCTAGAAAGGTCTCGGAGTCTAGACAGACTCTCTGGCGATATTAGATGTTGCGCTTGCAATGTTCAATCGTAATCGCTGTGGAGTACGGTCGAACCAGCCGAGCTTTCCAACCCCCAGCCGTGCAGGCACCCTCGCTTCTGCGTGGCAGCCTCACGGTTGCTGGGGCCCTGGGTTCTCGAATGTTCTCTCGAATCAACTTTTTTCCCGCGTAAGTAGTCTTCCGTTGGAAGGCGTTGTATTCTCATGACGTGGAGTCTTTGGCAACGCCGCTCGTGTCCAAAGTGCCTGCATCACTTGTGCCAAGGTTGTTAGCCCCCTGCTGTCGCTCATGCAGGACAGACTACAAGAGTCCGGCACAGCTGATTTCTCGTGTGTGCCCGTGAAATTGGGGGATGCTTGGCAGCACGTTTCATGCGCTCTCCCCTTTAGGCCATTGAACACCATTCCCACACGCTGATACCCCTTTGTCGGCGCAGGATCAGGTCATGGCGCTCCAGGCATTGGGCATCAAGGCCGCCATGCTCAGCAGCAGCGACTCACGTGAGGCCCGGGCATGTTGAATGCTGCAGGTTCAGGATATGCAAGCTTGATGAGGACATGCTGGCAGTAGCTTCCCGGACCCAGGAGCAGACAAAGATCCGTGGCGACATGAAAGCGTTGACCGTGAAGGGTGGAGGCGCCGCTCGAAGAAAGATGGGCATCGGCTACACAATTGAGAAGTTGAGTCAAGTTAACCTACCTCGCAGTGCTTTCCTGGCAATGGGGGGGATGGCCTGTCCAGACAATTTGCAAAGTTGAGTTCGACATACTTTAACCCATATATGTCTTTGCAGATGGCCTGCGAATCCTCTATCTGACGCCAGAGCGCCTGGCCAAGAGCAAGCTTGCTCCTTGGCCTGCTTCACTTATTGTTCGATGGCTGCTTAGGGGTGTATTTAGATCCCTCTCCATGGTCACTACAGCGCAGCTCTGTCCTACTTCGCATGCCATGCAGAGTACTGCCTGGTTGGACCGCGGGCGCGAAAGCCTTTTGGATAGCTCTTGGACTTAGGTCTCGGGGTGGCTCTTGTTCAAGGAGGCCTAGAATTTCCCTTAGGAATCCCGTGAATGTAGAGAGCTCATAGCAAAAGTCAATTCCATCTCAATTGAGGTCATGAATCTCCTAGAGAAGATTTACGCCGCAGAGCGATTGGGCCTTCTGGCAATCGATGAGGCCTGCCACCCAAAACCCTTGTGCTTACAACTGACTGAACCTTCTTGAAAGCTCAGGCCCACCCGGGGCTGTAGGTCATTCATCAGACATAATCTGCAAAGCAATTCTGCCAGCGAGAATTTTGCCTAGAAGGGTTTGATTGAGATTGTTGCATGTGAAAGCTCTTGCAGCCAATCCAAGGACAGCGAAGCATGACCCCTAAATCCGCAGCAGCAGCAGTTTCAGTTGCATGCAAGCACTCTGTGGTCAGCAAGTTCACCAGTGAAAGCAGTGACTGCATAATATGCTTAACTTGCCCAACTCCTCTACCAGACCCCTGCGAAAGCCCATTTCAGTCAAAGACTTTAAAGCAGGGAGCAAATTGAGCCCAATCTCACAGAAGGCGCACTGCATCTCGCAATGGGGCCACGATTTCCGGCAGGACGAAGGGTTTGGGCTGCATAATGCGCGCTTAGCAAGGCTTTGCCATGCATTGGGTCTTTTGTCGGCCCCAAGGATCCCTGAAGAAGGGTGTCTCTCATGGCTGAAGTCAGGCTTGACCTCAGTGCACAAGGCACTCTGACCAGCTCCACTTTGCGTCTCCCCATGGATATTTGGGCATTCGAATGACTGTGCATCCGTGAAGCAGCGACAGCAGTGAGAGTCAGCAGTCAGCATTTTCGCCCCTGCATGCCCTCCGCAGGATTACGAGCGCCTGGCTGCTTTGCGTGTCCAGTTTCCCCAGACTCCGATATTGGCGCTGACGGCAACTGCAATTCGGCCTGACTTCAAGGGTAGACAATCTTCGAGGTTGTGAGCTGTGCTGGCAGACCAAGGCAACGCACACGGTTGCTAGCGATGTCCAGCGGTGCTACTGGGCTTGAAGTGTGCCAAAAAGGCGAACACGCACTGCGACACTCCCCAGGCTTGGGCATGTCCGGTGCTGTGGAGCTTCGAGCACCAACGGATCGGCCCAACCTGTTCTATGCCGTGCGCCGTTTGGCTGCAAAGGTGTGGGGGTTTGCTTTTGAGATTGTCATGCAAAATCCTGAACAGGTCACCGCCCAAAGGCTGCCGCGGATGTTTTGGCCGCCGTTCTGTCTACGATCCTCCTGTTTCCACGAGGCGCCAAGGCTACAGATACGGTCCCGAAGATGCCCATTGCCATGCAACATCAAGCATGTTGCTGATGTAGGAACTCCCGGCTTGGTCTACTGCATCACGCGCAAGGAGGCGGAGGTCCTACGGCAGGGTTTGGCGGCTGGTGGCGTGCCCTGCGAGTTCTACCACGGGGACCTGGACGCGGCAGCACGTCAGAAGGTCCACTCCTCTTGGGTGGAGGGCCGCATCGATGTGGTGGTGGCCACTGTGGCCTTCGGCATGGGCATCAACAAGAGCGATGTGCGCTTCGTCGTCCACGCGGGCTTGCCGGCCTCCCTGCACCACTACTACCAGGAAGCTGGCCGCGCTGGGAGGGACGGCAAGCCAGCCCTTTGCTTGTTGTTGTACCGGCCCAGCGACGTGCCCCGGCATAGCGTCATGCGCCTCGCCTGGAAGGTCTGAAATCAAGCATAGGTTAAACGTGAGAGCCCTGCTGCCATCTCGAAGGGGGTCGGGTAGAGGCAGAACTGGCAGCTGCCTTCTCAAGGAATTACTACAAGCCAGCATCCTTGCGTGAGCTGTACGGGGCCGCCATGTACTGAGCCTTGGATACAATACCTGCGCCAGGAATGTGACTTCCACTAGGCTGCTACTTCCATGGTTCTAAGAGCGAGGAACGCTTGTTGGAGCAAGGTCAGGGCCGCGAATGCAGGCGCGCACGGATCTCCCGCCACTTCGGTGAGGACGGCCATAGTATACAGGATACAGTAGAGGCCCTGAAGAGCTTGGGATGACGCTGCTGCAAGAGACCCCTCAGTCAAGATCCTTTGGCTGGCTTGCTCCAGTGCGCTGCGCAAAGACAGCCCCATGACACGGCCCCAGGAGCTGCCACTCTGCGACCGTGGCTGCGACATTTGTTGGGCCCAGCCCTCATGTCATGCTTCCACGTGCTTTGAATTTCACCTCGCCCAGGAGGGGCTTAAGGCTTAGGTACTATAATTGGATGTAGCAAGAATGAGCCTTTGATCGCCGAACGAATGCACCATGTTTGTCTAGACCCGGAACTTTGCTGGGCCTCAGAAAAGCAGCCCTTGAGGCAAAGGGAAGCGATGCCTTTCCTCCTCAAAAAAAGCCTCGACTCACGTGGCTTGGCGCTTGTAATGTTGACATTGCTTCGTAAGCAGCAGCACTTGCTGCCGGAAACTCCATGATACTTCTGAGACCTTCGGTCGGGCCCAGCTGCTACAGGCCCTCCACACCTCCGGAGGCCTTGGTGAGCGCGCTGAGAGCTGCGGCGGCGGCTCGAGGTCTCAGGGATTTGAAGGTTCTTGCATGGATTACTTCAATGGGTCTCGCCGAGGGTTAGGGGCCAGAGCGCCATGACTCGGAATGTAGCAGATGCCAACAAAGAAAAGGCTCCTTGACCTTCCCACTCCGGAGGCCCCTGTAATTCAGCCTGACGAACAACAGCTTTTTGTTTAACACCGTGGGTAAAGCAATTCGCAGGCCAGGAGGAACAACTCACCTTGACGAAGCTGTCGGACAAGGTGGGCGAGAAAGTCGGATTGGCATTTAACAGTGCTGGCTGAGCAGAACTGACCACCCATCATCATTTTGTTGACTGCCCGCCCTCCCCATGCGAAGCACGTGGTATCGCATGCCCAGCACAAGTTGCATCTAAACGGTGGGAGAAGTTTGAAGGTTCAGAAGAGCTGCAAGTGGCGTGGGGAGGCGGCCTCGGAGGCGGCCATGTATGTGGCCACCTCGCTTCTGGGAGCAGGTTATTTACGCGAGGAGTTCCGACACTCCCCTTATGCGGCTTGGACGAACAAGTAGTGGTAGAGGTTGCGGCTAGGGCAGTAAAGTGGTCTGGTGGATTGCAATCTCACTTCAATCTGGGCCGCTGGGACATACTGGGATCTGAGGCGACCAACGCCTACCTCGTCGCAACGCCCAGTGCCGATCGAGTGTTGGAGGGCAAGGCACAGGTGTCACCTGAAGCGGAAGAACTGAGCTGCCCGCCAGACCTGCTCTTCAGCGCCGTGGTGGCTGAACGGAAGAATTCATCAGAAAATGTATTTGGCTGTCTTAGTTAGCTGTTGTTTGTATTTTGTTGAATTCCCAGATCTGGGTTCTTGCACGCTTTCGTCCAGGACGCCAGCGCGGCCTGCTCTGCCGCAAAAGTTGCTGCAGCTCTTCGTGCTGGTTCTGACAGGGCAAGTGCTGCTGTGAGGCAGAGTCTGCGGCGCTTGCGGGTATCCCTGGGAAAGCACCTGGTTGCACTTCAGCACCTCATGTGATGCATCTTTGTTCAGCGGAGGCAACAGCAATCGTTTTTCAGCACTAAAGAGTTTCAGAGGTGGCTAATTAGTATCTTGTTTTGGGACTGAGGGACGCTGGTGTGCCTGGGCAGTTTGTGCTTACCGACGACGCCCGGCAAGAGTCATTTGCCATGCCATGCCATGCCATGCCATGCCTCTTCTCCTTGGCTATATGGCCTTGATCCGTCTAGATGTCGCAAAGAGATGTGGGCAAGGCTGTGTGCAAAATCTCAGAAAGCGAAGCCTGCATTTACAAGTGCCCTCAATCAACATCACACTGTTTCCCCTCCAAGATGCACTATGGAGAACTTGTTATCCTAAACCAGCATAGCCATCTGAAATGCAATTATTGAAAAAGCGCGGATAATGCGGGCAGCCTAGAACACTCACGCAGCCCATCTCTCAGAGTTTCTCTGCCCCTAATTAAATAGAATGAGCTTCCTTCTCTGACCCTGACATCACGGGGAATCCCATTCTCGATAACGATAACTCTCTCCAAATCGTTTTCCTATAGCTCCAGGAATTCAAGCAAAGCTGCCCGCATCTTAGGAGGAAATCGCCGGGCTCTCCGGTCTGAAATCGCCTGCAACCGTGGAAGACCTCAGCCAGCTGTCGGCTGTGAAGTGCCCATGCCGCATAGGTTACAGCTTTAGGCCTTGGTACCACATGAAGTTTTTTTCTGAGGACTAGAATCCTCCTTAAGTAGATGGAATATGGGGTATATGGGGATCTTATTATTATGCTATACCCAAAGCCATAATATTCTATCTACTTAAGAGGGACTATGATTATGTAGCTCTGGGGATCCCTTAAGAACCAGTATTTGCCTGTTATGCTGGCCATGCAGAAGCCCTGGGCAAATTACGACGACCTTACCTGACATGACCCCACCCCAAATGTACAGAACCTTATCCCCGCAGTGCATCATTCCAGGTCTTTGCTTCTACGCAGGAATTATCCGGAGACTTGTTCGGGCTAGTATGATCACAAGTGTTCGCAGCTTTGGATCAACCACGTTTATTGGATGTATTGTTGCCTCGCAGTCCCACGGTCAAGTATTCGACCCGCGCAGGCGTCGATTGTACGGCGAGGCTGTTCTTGCGCAACTTAGAGATGGTGCTGGCGCATCAGTGTGCGTGGAGAAATGGCCGTACTTGGCAAACTAATTGCGCGCTCACTGACACCTTGATCATGCTCAGCGTAGCAAGTGATACTGCTGCTGAGCCGTGGTATACCAATAAAGGCACATTGGCACAACCTCAACCGGAGCTTTGCTAAGCATCCCACAACTGTCACGATGTGAAGACGCTTTCATGCATTAGGTCCTTTGGATCCAGATGATCAAAAAACTCGCCGACTTTGCTTTGTGCCTTGGCGCATCACCTCAAGTCCTGGAAAAGGGGGTCGGTTGTGGAGCCCACTTGAGTCCAAAAGCTGTGAGGTAAATGGCTCAGGCCAGGAGAATGTGGAAGATCAACAAGGCCAGCGGACTGGACTCCAAACCTGGATTCAATCTGATCTACATGATAACCTTGGTTGCAACTTGCTCTTGTGAACTAGTTTGGTCTGAACGAGCCGGCGCATGAAGCAAGCAGAACTTCTGTTCTCATGATGCATGTTTTTGATGTGTACCTGTGGTAGTTTCCCATAACAGGGGGACCCCATATAGTCCCACAGATACTATAATCTTTGGTATGGGGGCCCCCCAAAAAACTACACCTAGTGTTGGGAGACCTCCATGTCTCTGCTGGGCCAGGTCTCAAAAACTCCAGTGCACGTGCATGGCCACACCTGTTGGCCTGTCGGGTGCAAAGATACACCTTACAGCTCCCAGAAAGTAAAACTTTTCGGCCCCCAAATGGTCCGTTGGCACCAATGACTAACAGCTGGCTTGCTTGAACGCACATCCAGAATCTAGACGCTTCGGCTTTCAGAATTCTAGGTGCAAGATAAAGCTGCCATAGCAAGTGTGCGAAGGCCTCGCTCCAATGGCAGGCCTTCGCACACACTTGCAGGGACTCAACGCGTACTTTTTCGCAATGGGGAGCTTGTAGCCCGGGGTCGTGTGCCCAGGCTCTTTGGATGAAACAGCAGAGCTTGTTCCTCATCCGAGCCTTTTGTTTGGCAGTGCAAGCACCACGCCTTGCAATGCCGCCCATTTGCCCTCAACTCTTTCGGTGCTGGAATGGAAGCACCTGCCATGTCCCGCGTGCTGAGACAGAAGCTCACGGGCATCGTGCCTTTCACCTTTACAGACATGAGACCAAGCTAAAGATGTTGACATGTCTGGTATATTACAATAAAGCTCAAGGCAGCGTTCCCTGATTGGGGCCGCTTCAGATTTGCCGGGCTGACTTGGCTCTCTGTCCTTGCTGGCAATGCTGCGCTGCCGGCACAAAGTTTATTGCCCTCACGTCCCAGGTTAATGTTTGCAGTCTAAGCCTTTGAGCAGCAGGCCTTCGGCAATGGTAGCTGAAGCAGATGTCAACGGACTGCAAACGCGTACACCTGCAGGGGTTTCACGACATTGTTTACGTAGATAGGTCCCCTCAGGCTTTGCCTCGGAAATGTGAGCCTCTATTTGAAGAGGCTCGTGATTCTGCAGGCCCCCCCGGTGATTTGCAAAGCAACAGCCTCACAGTCACAGTCATAGCAGTATCGTTCCACACCGGCTAAGTCATGTTGATTCGTGCAATTCGCACAGCAGAGGGGTACGTCTGGAACCTACAAAGTAGCTCGAAGTGAGGTGTCATTTCACCTGTTGGATCAAACATGGCATCTTGCGCCTGACTTGAACGGCAAAAATGTTTGAGCAATGATTTGTGTGCCATGGAAGGCAGGAAGGCAATCCGGTCCTGTTGCTGTTTTTGCAGCTGTGCCATGCACCTGTGCGCAGTACAGAATCTGATGGATGCAGCAAGTCCCCTGGGGTTGAGCTGAGTATTAGCTGGACAGCTAATGCCCAAAGCAGAGACACACTTTGTGGCCATGTAGCGCAGGCGTCAGCTATCCAAAAAGTAACTCAAAAGTAGGTCTGCTTCTCAATCTGGACATGCAAAGGTGTCCATGTGTTGGGCTCAAGGACACTGATGGAGGGGCTTGCTGGGATCGCCCTTGTAGATCTTCCGGTGCGAGGCCGCTGACTGCCAGAGATTTTGGCATCCAGTGTAGCCTGGTCATACATATACTTAAAGATGATCATGGCACTTCTTGTCAGGCAGCATTTGATTTGCCTGGCCAAACAGCTGTGCATGGCACATGGCCGAGCTCTCAGCCAAACGTGACCCCAAATTCAGTGGTCCGATTGAGAAAATCGTATAGGTTGCACGGTGCAGGGCCTCGAGTGATGCGCAGCTGCGCTTCAGATTATCTCGCCTCCTGGGCATCTTCCCTGTTCTCACTTCTCTGCCTGACCAGGCACTGTCCGTTTAGCATGTTCTCTCGGGCCAGTTGTTACATTACTTTCTGTGCTCAGTTTGAGGCCCAGGCATCCTCAAACTCTGAACCCCCAGACCTTCAACTGTGATGGAACACCCAAATCTGTCAAGGCTGAGACAATTAGGTAATGACATGAGCTATAGTCTAAACTCCTTTAAAGGGGGTTTTATAGGGGGTTTTATAGGGGACTACTAAAGGGGTCATTCAGGGGGGTACTAGGAGTTTAGACAATGGTACACATGGTGTGCCAAAGTTGGATCCGCAAGCAAGAGCCCTCAGATCCCTGCTCCGGCGCAGTTCTTCAGGGAGTCCTCTCATCCCGCAATAGTCACTATAATCTTGAAGGTCCCTGAGAACGTTTGCCCTTGTGTCGGGATATTTCGCACATATATATATATATATACATGACTGCCTCCAATACAGGCTCCAGTAACTATACTAGAATCCTTCTGTTAGGGGCTTCCATTAAAACATCGACTCCTGGTTTGTGGAGGCCCTAACCCAGAAGATTAATTCCCTCCGCCATAAAACCACAGTTTCCTTTCCATGTTCTATTCCATCTAGAATTAAACTCGACATTCTTGGTGTAATATCCCGACAAACTTCCTAAATAATTGTATATAATCGATATCTCTAAACCCTACGAAAACCTTACATATAGTCCGTATATAATCCCCATGTACCCCTTTATAATCGCTGGATATCCCTACATCAGCCATATATAATCCCCGTGGAACCCCTAAAACCCCAAATCCTAAACCCCAAAGCCCTAAAACCCTAAAGGCTAAAACCCTAAATGGTAGTTTCCCTAAATAAGGGGACCCCAATAAAAAAAACAAAACAAAATACTTTAACCCTTATTATAGGGACCCCCAAAAAATGGTACCCCTAATTTTGGGCTTCCCCCAAATGCCCGTATCCCATTATTCCTGGGATTGGAGGCCGAGCCGCGGTCGGCCAGCGCCGAGGCGAGATGGATTTCCCTAAGATTCCAAGGACCCAAATAAGAGGGATTTAGGGCCCAAATACCATTGATATTGTAGTATTTGGGCCCTAGAGCTCCATTTTTTGGGTCTTTGGACCCTTAGGGTTTGGTTTTCCCAACTGCAGCGGCTGTATGAGCTGTGGTTTGGGTCATTCCCCTCCCAGTAACTGTCCTTAAAGGGGCCTTATTAGGGGGGTTCTGAAAACTCCAAAAACCCATTGTGGTAACAGTTTCTGTAAGGGGGGATGACCCAAGCTGTAGTCTAAACTCCTTATAGGGGGTTCTCTAGGGTACTGCCATAGGGGTTATTGAGGACTAGACGTTTTAGACTGTAGCCTATAGCTCAGCTCATATGGGGGTATAGGGTATGCAGCGTTACCCAATAGTGGAGAATCAAACGGAAAAGAAAATGGACAATGACGTGGAGGTTGGGTTTATATTGCAAGAATTTTGGGGTGTCATCGAGAGCAAGTCGTGCAGTGTCTCCCCAGAAAGGGGCCAGTAGGAAAATTGCGAAACATTAATGTGACCTGTTTTAGTACGTAAAGGGGGACATAGGCTATGACCTGGTTATAACTGGAGCGTTTTCCTGCCTAGTATGGTTTAGGGCTGCAAAGGTCCATAAAGAGCTGCCTATCAATAGAGCCCTCCAGGTTATGCAGCGTGTCCTGGCCTTGCCAAATTGCAATGTCACAGAGCTGCAACGTCGCAGGCTGTGAGTCAGATCGACGAAAGCACTTCGAAGCTACATGAAGAGCTTTCAAGTCCAATGCTGAGCTTTTGATTGTATTGCTGCCAAAGTTCCTAGGTGCTCCGGAAGCTGGGCATTTCCCAAGCAGATTTTTCCTCCACCTAATCATAAAAGTTCTGAACATGTTTGTACGCCTGAGGCGTTGCGCCCGCAGGCAGCCCAGGCTGCCATTGCCTGGAGTTTGACTCCTGGTGGCGCTGCCCCCAGGATCCAAGGTGGCATGCATGCCGACCAATATCAACTAGTTTCAGCTGAATGGGTCGCCCCTTCTTAGCGTTGGATAAAATTCAGGCATTTGTTGGATTGAGTAGTTAATGGCCCTCAACTGTTGTGGGGATTGAGCTCCAGAATGTGCTGCACCCCAGCGATCCCATTCTGACGTTTGAACTTCCCGTGGCAGAACTGGTTGTCTCAAACTGCCACAGGCTAATTACCTGGTATTATGCACGCAATCCGGGGGCCTAGGGCAATCCAGCTTGTGCCACGCAAGTTATGCAGCTTACGTGGCCTACCTGTCATGCCAGCCTCCAATGCCGGAATGCTGGCCCTTGCATTCCCAGGAACGAAGGCAAACATCGGCGCTTTGTGTACATCAGGTTCTGGACCCAGATGCCAAGAGGTTGATAGCGTTTCGAATCAAGCTTTGCTAGAATTCCTGGCGATGTAAAACACTTGATGACACTGACGGTTTCAGGTTCTCTAACGAAACTTGCAGATGCCCTGCAGCAACTGCCTGAGACCTAGGTACAGCATTACTGAGGGGGCTTTCCAGATGGCCATTGACGAGGCCATCAGCAGCTGTTGAACTCTGAAGTCCAAAAATGCACTACGGAAGCGTCTCGTGGCAATGTTATCTGTTGACTGCAAGTGCTGTTTTGATGCGTGGCTGCAGACTTTCGCAGCCTCCACAAGCTGCCCTGTGAGGATAGCAATCTCTACCACGTCCCTGTGGCTTATGGAGCCCGCACTGGGGAGGCTCACAGACTCGACTCCTCCAGCGCTGGCAGTCATGTAGTGCAATGGCTTGCGACCTGTTCATCAGACTAGCAAGCTGCCCTGAAGCCGTTTCGGAAAAGTCGCAACAGGCAGTGACCGTTTGGGATCTGCATGTTGGAGCCGAAGTCGACATCCTGGGACGGATGACGACGCTGCCTGGCCCTCGGCAGAACAGTCTTGTTTCTGCTTGCACCACATTCCTGTCCAAATTTCTCCGTGCCACTTGTAGGCCGTAGGCGTTTTGGGATTCAGCCCGCTTGCCCAGGCAGCGATGTTCACAGACCACTGCGGAGTGGAACAAGTACTGGGCCTGCTCTCCAGAGTTGGTAGGACTAGATGAAATCCTAGCCTTGTCTGACAGAAAGTGATCTAGGCCTTGCTGCACATGAACATGCCCAGGAGCAAAAGTGCAATTGGTTACGCTTTTGATTTTGGTGCGCAAGATACTGTAGCAATCTTTCATCTTCGGAAAGCGAAAACTTTCTTCACGGGGAAGTTGCGTGCCAGGCAGACCGCCTCATGGTGCTCAGGAATAAGTTGGCAGAGGTGGGAGACAAAGGGTTCGATGACTCTGTCAGGCCATTGTCGAGGTCTAACGCGGCTATTCGGGCTGAACTTGGTATCGTACTGAGCCGAGGCTGTAACCCATGCAACGCAGCTGTCAGGTTCTTCGTGGGTGCCAGGGACTTCAAGTCCTAAACCTGAAGAATGCTTTAATTAACACCTTTTTGTATTTTGCGCTTTGCTGTGCTGGGCACCATTCTGCCAGGAGTTGAAGAAGTGCGCCCACCCAACTCACCGAACTGGACATGTTGTGTAGCTGTCTCCGCTGATGTCTGCACTGACACTGCGAATCACTGCGAGCCACACTCAGGCTTTGCTTTGCTTGTCAGGAATTTTCCAGCTCTGACTCCGCAGGTATGACACGCGTAAGAACGACCCGTGGCTGACGTGGCAGAAGGCTAGCCCAGAAGCCTTGCGAATCAAGCATGCTGGCTGAAACGCCAACACAAGTGTGGTGCCGCCGACGCCGCTGCTGCCACAAAAAACAGGTGGCAGTGGTCGTGCAGGTGTACGGGCGGTGCTGGTGGTGGTTGCAGTGGCGGTGGCGGTGGCGGTGTGCTGGCGCTGGTGCTGCTGGTGCCGGGGGGGCGGGGGCGGCGGCGGTGGCGGTGTGGTGGTGGGGGCGGTGGTGGCGGCGGCGGCGGTGGTGGTGGTGGTGGTGGGGGTGGGGGTGGTGGGGGTGGGGGTGGTGGGGGTGGGGGTGGCGG
>CAJNIZ010047471.1:57604-105383 GCA_905231905.1 Symbiodinium pilosum | reverse complement strand
GCGGTGGCGGTGGTGGCGGCGGCGGAGGTCGTGCTGGTGCTGGGTGCGGTGGTGGCGGTGGCCGTGGTGCTGGAGGTGGCGGTGGTCGTGCTGGTGGTGGCGGCGGCGGTGGTGGTGGTCCTGCTGCTGCTGCTGGTGCTAGTGAACCAGCACCAGCACCACCAGCAGCACCAGCACCAGCACCAGCAGCACCAGCAGCACCAGCAGCACCAGCATGACATCAATGTGTCATGAGTAATGCACACATTTGCTATGGCCTGTCTGCGAACCATACGGGATCATGTCCCTTGCCATTCTTCTGCCTTGGCATGTGGGGCAGGCTTTGTTTGTAAGCTGCTCTCATTGCCATGACGCTTTCTCCGTAGTATATGGTTTATTATAGGATAGCACAGGAATCCGCGCGGCTGCTGCTGAGCACGCCATTGTCCTCATTACATGCTGAGACTCCTCAGTTTTGCAGTTCCAAGGGGAGTGCCTTCCATCAGGCATGATATGTGGGTTTCATAGCAGGGTTGGGGGAGTAGCCGGCCCCACAATAACACTCCACAAAAGCAGAGAAGATGCATCAAAGCCTGGCCAGGCCCGGATAGAGGCTGGCGGAGCCGATCTGAGACTCCTTATGGGCCAGGCGCACATGATAGGCAGTAAGACGGGAGCTACAAGCGCAAAGCTGGCAATGCCATCGCACAAATTCAGAAGTCAGGGGTTGCGCTAAACGATTATGCAGCAGCCTGCGAGTGATTAGATATGTTGTGCTTGTTTGTTAGGCAGAGGTTCTCCATTTTTTACAAGTGGTAACAGTGCTTCCTTGGACGGCATTCACGTGACCTCTTAGCCAGCTGTGCTAGACTTACTCGAACACATGCGGTGTAAACATGCGTCGGGATCAACTGAAGCTCGGCAACATGCCCAAGCCAGTGACGAAAGCCAACACAACAACCTGGCGCCTACATAGACACGAACGCCAAGCTTTCAGTCCCGAACCCTGAGAACAGCCTCACACACAACATCTTGCAGCAAGCTCAGTTTGGCAGGTCTAGCTCCCCCATGCTCCAGACGACAAAGGGTTTATGAACTTCACTGCAGGGGCTACCCGTATTTCTCAGCTTATATGAGAGAAGAGAGGCCAGGCATGGCAAGGCACACGTCCTGAAAGAGAAGACTGTCAACCATCGATCGAGCCCCCTCGAGGCCTACAACCTATGCAAGCCCCTTTTGGCCTGTGAAGAGGTTGCGGGACTTTGCGCGCAGCTGAACGAGTACCGGCCCAGGCTATAAGCGGGGAGCAATTGGGATTCTCTGACAAAAGACTCGATAACGCCAGAGTTGCTGCTACACGGATTCTGTGGTCCTTGGTGCAATGCAGAAGATGATGAGACGCCTTTGCACTGCTTGCGTTGACTTCCACTGAAGCATGCCCATGCCAAATTTGTATCCAAATAGCACCTGTCAGGGTCGCGCATCGTTGACAACACTGTGAGTCTCCCTGTGCAGTACTTCATATCCGTGATGCTGTGGACTTGTTTGTCAGCCTTGTTGCCGTCATCGGATGCCAGCAATTTCTTTGCTTTGTAGGTTGGCGGCGCAGCTGAGCGTTCCGCAGGACATGCTTGTAAGTGGGCACCAGGGAACCCACCCGCAGCCCCCTGTAGAGAGCCTGTACTGCAAATGGGGATGAATGCATGTCTGAAGCCTAGGCAACAAGCTACAGATCCGCCAGTTCACCACCAGTCCAACTTGATGGGTGTTTTGTATGGACTGAACAAGAAGATGTGTACAGGAATATGGTTTCCAACATTTTCTATAGGTGCCGTGCTCCAAGCATAGATATTTGATCATACATATGCATCCAAACACCGGGCATGATGTTGAGAATCGCCCTGCGGATCCACGCACAATTTTCAGACTGTTTAGAGACAGCGCAGGAGATGCTCATCATTGAGGATCTCCCTCGGAAGCACAAGGAAACCCTGGAGAAGGAAAAGGCAGAGAGAACCTGAACAAATCACAACAAATGGCATTCTTGATTGAGAGCCGTTGTGGGAGTTTGGCTTGGTGACAGCAGAGGGACTCAATTCATATTTCAATGCGAGAACTTGGAAGCCCTGAGCTAGCCTATGCACCAATCTTCGATGGCCTTTGGGGCTTGACAGCAGTTCCTGCTTCCCAAGAAGGGCTTCCCTGAAGAGGGGTTCCGTCACAAACTGCTAGGAAGGTGAGGAAGGCACCATGCCAACCAGGCTACGCACAAGGATCACAAAGGAAGGCAGTGCTGATGAACCCAAGGTTCCTGTTCATAAGCTACCGTAAGCACAAGCAAGCCAGGCATTTCGCCGAAAGCCCAATAAGCTCAGGTTTACGGGTCCGCCTGATTCATTTAGTCTTTCCTATTTCCCTGGTTCCAGCCTAAGCGCCGTAAGCTCATTTTATCAAGAAAGGCCGCTGCAGCTAAAGTATTGGATGTTGTAAACTTCCACAAGAAAGCCTGATACTGTCAAACATATCAACATTCATCAACGTTTTCAACACTGGTCGACCTGAACCAGAGAGATCGCCCCTGGCTTGGAGGCGGCCACTTGAACACGCTGACGTTGGAGTCAACTCCCTGACGCTCACATGCGTGCGGAATGTTATTAGAAGGATCCTTGTATGTTTTGCTATCTCTTTGACTGGGTTTTGCCATTTGCTAGGAAACCTTGGCTCCGAAAAGATAAGTTTCAACATGAGTCTAGCTTCTACCGAAAGGTCATAAGAGGTAGCTTGAATCTAGGCGTTTTATTGTTTCACTCTACAAGGGACAAGGTGTATTCAGCTCGGATCAGTAGGGCTACTTTCGAAAAGCTGGGATGAAAGTCATCCTTTGTTCTCTGCTGTTCGAGACCATGCATCAACACTTCCACCAGTAATTGGGAGGGGCTCTGAGACTCTGTCTTGCATGGCACGCCACTTCTTTGCAGAACACCTGCAACTGTAAGAGAGACCTGTGGTGCTCAGACAGGCTATCCAAATTGCCCGGTAGATCATTGGAAGTCGCCGTACTGGAAAGCTTTGGGTCATTATTTTTTTGCTGGGAGAGAGTATAAAATTTCTGCTTTGTCAGAATTTTTCTCGCTGCGACCATGTAGCACTCATGTCCAACGTTCCCACGTTCGGCTGGCGTGATTGCGATCCTGAACTGCTACAGGGCAAGAAAGTTCATGCTCAAAACCATTGGATACGCTTCATCCTTAAGCAACCTGGAATTCCACTGACGCTGGGTGACCCTGAGTGCTTTCACCTGCATTGCTTCAGATCTTCTGCAATAACCTTTGTGCCAGAACCCGTGCAATCTGGCATCAATCTCAGACAGGCACCTTGAAATTATAGTAGCCCAGAGAAGTGTTCACCAAATCTCTGGCAACATGATAGTCTCAAAGCAGAGATTAGTTCCTGTGCCCATACCTAGTCAAAGTTCCGTAAACTTCCGGGCCGGCAGTCTTCTGCAGCAACACAGAATTTCAGCTGCGGCAGCAAACCAAATCTGTGCCCGCAAGCCAGAAGGTAAAAGCCCCACGGGAATTGGATGGCCTTTTTAAATTACCAGGACTACAGCAGGGCAACCCCCCATATAGCACAGGTTCGCTTTTGCTGTCGGTGCGGGGCCGCCTGCTAAAATCAACAGAAGCCTCGACACACTAAGCGACCGTCAAGCGGTGTGCCACAAAAGTTTCTTGGTGCTCGCTGTTGTCATGCGTTCTGCCACCCATCAATGGGGATGCGAGACACTGACATGAGACATTCTTGGGGTCCCCAGATTTCGAAATGCAAGCGAGGGAGCCGCTTATTGTTGTGGCGCGTGGCCATGCAGAGGGCACCCAATGGAATGCACCGGTTGCCGACAGGTCCAGGGAGGAGGGAGAGGAGTATCTCGTTGCACGACGGTAGGTGTAGATTCCTCGTTTTGAAAGGGTACCACAATTTGGTATGCTTCCAGCAGGGCCACGGACGCCTTTGGGACTTTGGGTGGCCTGTTTGACTTTGACGCTGCGTAGTTTTATGTCCCCCATGCCTTTGCATCTTGCGCACCAAGCTGGGCTCAAACGCATCCAGCAAAGCCGTCCTTGAAGGAGTAAGCACCAACTTTGTTTTCAGCAAATGCACTTGTTGCATCTCGTTGCACTACAAGGGCAGAGGCGTCAGATTGAGACTCTGGTTTGCATGTTCTTTGCAGTCTCAGGCTGCGGGCGGGAGCTGACGAGTTCACTTTGCAATTGTTTGAACTTCAGATTCTCAACATCCTTAGCGTGAAGCCTGCTGGGGCCGTCTTAGATTCATACTTTTGCGTGTCCAGCAGCTGACAATAGCGCACGTCCGACCCCCGGACCAGGCTTTGCCTGTAAAATCTAACAATCAACATTGTTAAGCCAGCCGAGTCTTGTCGCTGATGATGAGTTACTACCTTCATCCTCACAGACTTGCTGTCCATACACAGTACCTACACAGGCAGGAACATTGTAATGTCGATCCTGAGGTCGGCATGGCGCTCGCAGGTGTGTCTGCCCACCAAATGTGATTGCCTGCCCTCAGAGGGATGACGAAGCGCTTAGCCATGTCCGAAGATGGGACTTTGTCAAAACGAAGGTGCTAAGTAGCAGCGACTGTACTTTCCAGTCTACACCTTTGTGCTTACTCAGCACTATGGGGTGGCCGCGATGTTCAGAGCCACGTGCTAAAGTGACCCAGAGAGCATATGTTCGACGACCGCATGACTCCAAAGAGATCCTCGAGCTAGACTGCGGATGCCTGAGCTCACTCGGTCCGCAGTTACTCTTTGTCGGGCTCGAGCTTGGCCATGTGTACAAATGCCCAATGCTCAAGAGCATGCTTGCATGATATTGCATTTGCATGACATCTCTGGGCATGTAGCAGTACATGCACAGAAAGGGACATGCCGCTGACAAGCCTACGCAGCAATCGACTCGCCAGCCATAATGTGATCAGCTCTCATCAGGGGCAGAACATCAAAAAACCCTCTCAGTTTTGACGACTCTAGCTATTGCATATTTGTAATAGCTCGCAACCTACAAAGCCACGTACACAAACAACTCCCACCAAGTCGCAAACGTTTTGGATATTTTGGATATATTGCGGTCGCCGCAGCTGGGACGTGGGGACATGGGCCAGGGGCCTGTGAGCCTCGGCCGAATTGAAACGGCAAATCCTTGTGGCTTTTGCACGTTGTTAGGCACGCGCTTGCAGTGGGATTCGGCTTGGAAAGGGGTGCCCTTTCCAGGGTCGTCACAAATTGGTCAATCATGGGGATTCTCGCAACACGTGCTGTGTGTGTTTAGGTAGGATTGCCTGAAATGAAGTAGCTTTGTGGTCGTGCATTGGCTTTTCTTATGGCCTGCAGCCGCAGCTGCCAGTAGAGTCAACCTTACATGAAATGAAAAATCAGAGCAAGTCTAATCACTCAGGCGCTGCGACTGAGGTGCCTCACTGCAGAAGCCAAATCATGTTACGCTCGCAGCCTGCCTTTCACCTGAACTCAATGAGAGGAACTCTGCCTGCACGTGCTGCTTCAAGCGGTCCAGCGAGCCCCAGGACGTGGCCTGAGCTGTTGGACACTACTCAGCACTTCCCCAACAGGTCCCCTTTATTACCATGCTTTTGCAGCAGAGTTGCCCGCGTTTGCATTTAGTTGCTTTGAATTCAATTTGTTGGATGAGGCAATGCATTGTTGCGATATGAGCTTCGGCCTAATCAGGGTAGCGCTTGGACCTGCAGCCCCAATGATGGTTGAATCCGTGGCGCCTCAAATCTCTACAGCTGCACTTCCACAATCACACACAGTCTGAAAGATTCTGGCCACATGTTCAGTTTGGCTCGTTGGCATCACCAAGTACTCGCCGGAGCCTTGTAGTACCGGCCTCAGGGCGAGAGATTTGCTGTGCTTTGCAAGGTTGCTTGGTGAGCCACTCTTCCCCCTGAACACCCTCCCGCCCGACAGCCATGCCGTGTAAGCACAAGCAGTATGCGCAACGTGCCATCCTGCGGCTTGCGTTCTCCCAGCCAATTTATTACTCTAGGGTTGCAAGCATCCAAAAAACTACCAACAACGGAGGTAGAGCGTTTGACCGTAAGTCACTTTGAATGCCCACTGTTGTCATTCTATAGTACATCTGCTTGTCTTTCCATGGCCTTGTGCTGTAGTTGCTCCTGCTTTATCACTGCGGCATTAGTGCGATTGAGATCACTGCAGCTGCTATCTGCTTCATCGCCCCAGGTGCCTGAGATGGCCTCGGAAGTGTTTAGCACTCGGCCGGCGCTCTGGCTGCATTTTTTTTGCTCCAGCTTGGAAACCTGCCCGCCAGCATGTTGCAAGGACCTCCAGGCCCACTGAAGGTAGGAGTCACCGGCATACAGTGCCGTTTGCGCTTTGACTTGTGCCAGATATTGTGTAAAGTGTTAAGTTCAGATTTGTCAAGTTTGCGTCTTTTCGTCTTTCCGCCTGGCTAGAAAGGGATAGAAAGGGTCTCAGATGTTTCATTTGTCTTGGGGCCTATTTCCTTAGATCCAGGGTGGACGTTCCAGCCCCTTCCAACTGACCCCTGCGCAGAAGGCATCACTGAAGTGTGATTCTAGACATCACCATATATTGCAATTATTGCAGTTGTTGCTTGGCTTTGGCAACTAATCCTGTTTGTCGGGCGTCGCGGGGACCCGAGATCGTGAATTCGATGAAGGCTCATTACTGACAGCGGTACACCTCTGTAGCTAATGCGGCCAATGCCATGTACTGGCCACGGAACTGCATTGACTTACTTCTAAAGGTGCCAGGTACACTAAACGGCCCACAACTAGTCAATATTGAAAATAATTAGCGGGCATGATAGCATGTTTGCAATGACACGCCAAGATTTCGCCCTGCTAGGCTCGGTCGCGCCCAGCTCCTTCCACCGGACCCTGCATCGTGTGTCGCCAGGTTTGTCTGGGTTTGGGTGTCAGTTTAGGAGAGCGAGTTTTAGTTTGGGATTCTGGCTGCAGTGTTTGGATTGGAAGAGGTGATATTTACAATCACATAAGGAACACTTCTTACACGTATTAGATAAGCGCAGCCTCGACAGCGAAAGCTCAAGCAGAAGATCTTCCTGCATATCGTGAACCTGAGAGGCCCCTGCAGACACCGTGTGCTTACCTTGTGGACATCTCCTAGCGCCCCGGTCTGGCATAGTAACAGTATTCTTGGCCGCCACGGACCGCAGCTAATTCAGGGAATGCATCATTTGCATCACACTCATTTTTTCTGTGCTGCAGACAGCAACAAGAGCATCAAGCCTCGAAAGTAAGACCGAGGTATGCTGGTGGTGTTCTCAACGCTATCAAGTGGCTGCAGCTCGACGCAAGCAGTGCAGATGAAATCTTGGGGCTTGACAGTTCCTGAAAGGCAAGCCTGTTTCCAAGGCCAGTTGCGTTACAGTTGACCGAATCGATTTATGCCTCTTCTTCAGAAGAACTTAATTATACCTGACATTGACTCTCTTACCTTTGTAATTACTAAGGAAGGCGTGCTCCATCCAGATACCAGGCCTGATCCGGCGGTTTGGGAGGACGTTGATTCTTTAGCGAGATCGGTTTGAGAAGCCAGCTGGCTTCTTTATAAAGAGTGATCTGCATCAGGAAGCCCAGGGATATTCCAGACCCTCTTAATCTATGAATCAGAGAAGCTCAAACCGAGGCGTGGTGGCCAAATAAGCATGAAGGAGAAGGGAGAAAACATTCCGGAGCTTTGTATGTTGTGGGTAACCCCGCACTTCTCTCACTGAGCTTGGGCCTGCTTTGAGGAACCCTTGAAAAGGGACTCAATGTTTGGAGGGGGTCCTTGAATAGCCCACGTAGCCCCAAAGCCAGCCAGGTGTCCCATCTGCAAGCAGGGCGTGCAGCGCTTCCAGCAGGACTGCATGTCTGGTATTCTTCTCCCTGTCAGGAATAACATAAAAAGAGCTTGGGGTTCAGCAGGGTTCAGTGGATCTCCCGCAAAGGCAGTTTTCAAGCGATTGATTTCGATAGAGTTTCGATTGCGTGCCAGGGGTGGTTCAGAAGCGCTTCAGCTTTAAAGTGCGAAGCTCCGCAGTTTCTGACGTCGGACTGTAGGGACAGCCAAAATGGGGATCAGAGCACCCTCAATAATACTCGCAATAATAACAAGAGTCTCTCAAAACCTCCCGAGGTTCTGAGGGCTCCGGGGAATGATGCAAAAAAAGGATGGTCTGGGCGCATAAAATTTCAGGGGTCCAAGGCAAACAGATAAAAGAGGACCTCCAGGCAATGCGCCTTATTCAGGATCCAGAGGCCTGCTGGTTTCCCCCCTTTGCCCAGATGGTTTGGGGCACGAATGTTAAGGTTTTCAGTCAGGCTTCGTAATCATATAAAACTGGTCAGCCTCAGATTCCAGACAGATTTGGATTCTGGCTTCTGACTGAAGTTTAGAGGGCTGATTCCGAAAGCAGTCTAAATGGCCTGCATGCGAGTCAAAGGCGGATGAAAACCTACTTACATGTTTAGGGCCCCGGCTCCGGACACATTATAGAGGACCTCAATGCCAAAGGAGCTCCAACTTGAGGGTTGCTTGATGCAAGAGGGTTCCCGTATACAGATCGTTTGGGGTCTGTTCATGTTCTTGAAACGTTTGTTGAAGATGCTCGTGCTAGAATGAAAGAGTCTAAACACTACACTCTAATTCCGGGCTGTTTGCTTTGGAAATAGTTGACTGGGCCGGTGGCCGATGCATACCTGATGCCTGAGCAACTTGTGATTCAAAATGAAAAAGAGACTGACATGGCCGTGTTAACTGACACGATTGATGTTCTTGGATTCTTCAGAGGGGAAGGTCCGCAGACAACAACATCCAGTCAAGTCGGAACGCGATGCATGCAAATGTAATCTGCCAGGCGCGGCTTCAAGGAGTGGCTGTCTCAGCCATTTTCTTCGCCAAGTTGTGAAGCACGCAGATTCCCGCCGTAAACCTTGAGCCAATGCTGAAGTAAATATGAGGGCTCGTTGCAGCATAAGCAGGCGTTTCCTTGGACATATTGTCACTTCTGATGCACGGTAGGCAGGGTCTGGTTCTATGCTCTAGAAGTCCCCTGCACTTGCTTCGCAATGTTGCCATGACCTGCGAGGCAACGGATTCACATCCTCACGGGGCGATGAGATCGCAGTACAGCTTCATGTAGGTTGCCCGATCCGGGTAGGTATACCTCCCGATCCGCGTGGGCATGCTTGCAACAAAGCCACTCATCAATTCTTGAAGACCGCGCCACGACTTAGAGTCATGCCTGCACATGTACAGAATGCGAGTGCGCATGGCGCCGCAGCTGTAAAAGTAGCAGGTTTGAAAAAGAGTGTGGCAAAGGCCGTGGAGCCGTGCTACAAAATGAGAGCATGGACAGCATGGACATGCATGGACCAGATGCAAGTGGCGGCTGCTGTAGATCGGAATGATGGACAGTTGTACAAGTCCCGCCCGACATTGAAGGTCGTGAGCGCTTGGGGGCACAAAGGGCTACAAGCCTAAAACCCCCAAGCCCATGGTTGATCATATGTGCGCAACCAACCAGACCCCCAATTTCCGGAAGAAAGCTTGATTTCATTGGTCCTCCGCGCAGTGTCGGCGCGGCAGCGGAGCGCTTCGCCGGGAATCACCCTCCGGGAGCACCGGAAGGAGGCAGGGACAAGATGAATGGCAAAGTCTACTAATTAGAACGACCCGGGCACTTGTCGAAAGCGATGGTTGGGCGCGTGAAATGACAAAATTTGCAGGCAATGCAGAGAATGGCCATCATGGCCAACATGGGTGCAAATCTTAGCGTTGATGGGTCTGTGGCTCAACCTTAGGCAGTTTGCCTCGCTCCAAGTCTTTTACTGGAACCGAGGCATGCATGTATTTCACCCAGATTGGCAAAATGTGCGACCAGGCACGAATTGTGGCTTGAAGTCAGGCTGCGGGAAGGTCATGCTCAGATGCGTACCCAGTTCCTCCAGAAGTAAAGACACTAAAGGCACAGCACGGGCAACTCCATGTCGGGCAGCCTCACCCGCACGCGCAAAACTTGAGACCAACCACCCGGCTGGGTTGTTGGGCACCATGCTGGGCGCAGACTGCTTTGCAATCTTTGTGTCGGACTGAGATAGCCATAGCAACTGAGTGGGTGTCCTGTGCATGTAGTTACGCTGGTGGATGCCCGGACTCGAGAGCGCTGGGAGAGAGACCGGACGTACATGTGGTTCTTGCACAGTCCAGTCTTGGCTCGAAATGCCGGCGTCAGAGCTGTTGATGCTGTTGCACTTTGGCGTCAGGCGCAATGCCGCAGGGCAGGCAGTTCAGCACCACTTTCAAGATGATCACCATGAAGGTGTACGGTTGGGACCTCAGCATTGGAGTTTTGCAAGGGAGTGAAGGGAGCCTTGCTGAAGGCTTGTCCGTTGTAATGCTGACCACCATGAACAAAGCCACAGGAAGTCTGCTGCAATAAGGACATCCTTTTAACTCTGCTACAGACCTGAAGGTTTTCGAAAGCGGGATTTCACTTTATGTTTGGTGTAGAACACGGCCAGACCTTCTGGATCATGGGCCTCGTTTTGCCTTTCGAAAAAAATTCATTGCACGCCCCAAGCCAGATACCAAAGTTCGATATACAACCTCCGCGATCATGCTATATGCGTGCGTGCTCCGCTACATGGATTAAGATCTTGTTTCAGCATGCCCGGATCAGAATTGATGGCAAGTGGCCCGAGGTCCAACATGCCAAGCATGTGCATAAAACTTGCGTTTTGGCATGTTTTGGCCCATCCCCTTAATTCTAGTCGGGGAGACAGCTAATGTAAAGGCCAAGCTGAAGACATGCCTGCCTCCGTGATTCTTTTGAGCACGCTTGGTCATGGCCTTCGTGAGCACGTGGTCAGGCATGGAAAATCAAAGCCAGTGTGTGGTATTGTTCGACAGTTTCTGCACCACCCATGAAGATCTTAGAAAGCGGGGGGACCCAACATGTTCAAGAAATTTTGATGATCCCACACGCCATAGGTCGACTCCTAACAGCGGCCATTCCCTTTCCAATAAGTAGCCTCGGGGGTTTTCAAGTCATAGCGTTTCTAGCTGGAAGAAACCCCACCACTTATGAACTCTTTGTGGAGACAGCCGTTACCACTGGAGGAATGACACGCTTGCTTGAACAGGATGAGCGCGCATTCTCTAAGCTCTAGACTCTAAGCTTTCCCATGTGCTGCCCCAAAAGAGGCCCTTTCGTTTTAAAACTGTCTTAGGCAGTGACGAGGAGATCTCCCTTCCTGTCCAGACCTGCACAAAGGTTTATGATGCGGCCAGACTGCTTTGAGGGCTTGATTTTCAGATGAGCGTACATAGAGTTTAAAACATTTAGGGGGTTTCGAAGTTAGAGTTAGGTTGTATGGCCTGGGGCTGTGAGGCTCCCGGTTACGGTCTTTGGAGGGTTATCCGCGGCTTGACAGGAACCCCAGACCTAGGAACAGTGAGATTTGTCAAGGATTTGTTCGGCGATAGTCCCGGCTAGCTTGAGCAATGATCATGATCATTGATCATCCTCTTGTTCTAGGCTGAGGAGAACGGATTCTAACCGGGGCCTGAAAATGATTCTCCCTATCTCGGAAGCTGGTGGACACCCTACTGTAGTAGTTTCCCGAGTGCTGTTCTGCTACTTGGATTGACATCAGGATTTAGGGTTGGCTCCTGCTCACTTCAAGAAGAAAATGCAGTAGACGCAAAAGCATGCCGAAGCTGAATCCACGATCGCTGCTTGCAAGTTGAGCCTCAGCATAGGCAAATTCCAAGAACATACTTTTGGTGGACTCGTCCTGCATGGAACTGCCCGGAACTTCCATGAGAGGGGAAGAAGATCTCAGGTAAGAGAGGCCTTGGCTCGCGCACTGGGCCTGGACCCGGAAAGCACAGACCTTGGCCGAGGGTGAAATCATCTTCTGACTGTGCTTGCGCTTCCAGAATCTAACCTCCTTTCCTCTGCAATGCTGTCCGGGCGAAGTGGGTGCAAGGTTGTGCAAGAAAAAGCAGGTACGTTTCTCATTCATTGCCCGTTTAACATGAAGCTTCCTGCACAAGACTTACGCAGCCTCACGTCTGGCTTACAGCGTGCCCCAAGACCAAGGCGACCTGTAGCATGCCATGCCAAACAGGCGCAGCGGCTGGCGACTGCCGCTGTTCCGTGGCAAGTTCAGGAACCATCGCGAGGGAGGAAGGCCTTCGCAATGCTGGAGAAGCTAGTGTTAGGCAATTCATTTGGAAAGAGCCAGACGTGTCTTTGGAAGCATGCGAGAAGCTGTTGCAGGCATCAGCTAATGCATTCATGATTCCTCGAATCCTGAATCGCGTTTTTCTGGCCATGCACCACTACGGGTCTTCTTGTGACATGCTGAAGGGACGGAGGCCAAAAGAAGGAGCTTACAGACTCTTGAAGCTTGGGCCCATCCGAGGCTGATTTACCTTGCCTTGTGCAGCACTGTGCAGCATCTTGGCAGCGATGAAGCTAGCTTCAGCCCCAACAAGCAACACAGGGGCCTTTGCAAAGTGCCCTGCAGCTATCAAGTTCATGGTGGTGGATGCCCAAAGCAGCTTGCGCTTCATAGGCATAAGCGCTCCTAGCGTGGAGCCAGGGATTCGGGTCCATCAAGATACTGCGACCTGAACCCATTCTAAGTGCGTACGTGGGGGCTTGGTCAAAGTAAATGGACTCAGTTGCTTGCAACGCCTGGTACCACCCCACCCGTGGGAGCATGTGAGCTCCGAGCTCAAAAGCCTGGATCAGGCCCTAGCCCCACAACCCCAAAGCGACGTGCTTTGCTGTTGAAAGCCCCGTGCAGGCAGATAACATTCTGTAATTGCCCCTGCGCTAAATTGCGGCCCTTCAAAAAAGACATGTTTTTATTACCGAACTATCCTGCTGATGCAAGGCTTTAGCATTGGCAAGCGTGGGTTGCATGAAGGAGCATATGACAGACTTGTTCAAAACAACTCCGTCAAATTCTGGTTGAATCGCGGAAAAGATCCTCAAGGGCATTGCCCGATACTTCCTTCTTGCCTGCATGAGGAGCTCTGACGGCACGCTACTTTCCCATGGTATTTAATATAGTAGTTTCCACTTTCTTTTCCCTTATCCCTATACTACCCCAATGTAACCCCTATATAGTATAGTAGCTACCGTTTTCTTTTCCATTACTCCCAGACTGAAGGGGACTTCAGCAGTTCACCCCAGCCGGCTTCGAAAACATCGAGGCGGGCCGGGTCACTTTGAAAAAGGCTGTGTAGGGGTTTTATAAGGGATTATGCCGGTTATATGGAGGTTATATATGGTTATATAGGGATAATGGAAACGCAAATGGGAACTACTGTGGTATTGGGGGTTCCTGGATATGGCGTCCACTTAGCGGCAGTTCACGGAGTCAGCTACGCATCTTCACCGCTGTTGTGTTCCTTTGTCCCAAAGACAGTGCACGCGACCGTCTTGCTGGCGTGGGCAACATCATTTCAAGACAACCTTTAGGGGGACAGCTCAGAAGCAACCAAAAGTAGAACAATCGTCATTGGAGGTTGAATGATATCACATGATACTGATACCTACTTTATTGCTTGTACTTCTATAAGAGACTGCGCAACTTCTACCAATATGGGCCATGTATAATTCTTCTGGTTGCTTGGCTTTCCAGCTTCAATTGAAGTTTGGTGCCTTAAAACTATTGGCGAAGAGATTCTGGAAGAAGGAGACAGGCTAGTTGATATGTCTTGGAGCCAGTGGTAGCAAACCACGTCAAAAAGTGTGAAGACTGTCGGGGCGAGTCGGGGCAGGTGGAAGAGGGACGGGATTTGAGTAGGGGCAACCCCGGATCTTACTCCTTGTACTGGCATTTCATTGTGACCATCATGATACGTGTGTCCTTTCTAAATTGCCTGCTTTCCGTTTCAAGGCTCAACCTTGACATGGGATAATTGCCAAGCCAGCTCGGGTTAAATGCCAAAGGCTACTGTGCCAAAATAGCTTGATCCAGAGCAGTGTAGCTTAAATGCGGCATGCTTTTTCGTAGCCATCGTAAGCCCACCCACTTCACTGTTGCATTCGCTGCTTTATGGGGGCGGTGAGTTGTCGCACTAGAGAAAGTGTGGAAAGAAACAATCTACAATGTGGTGGAGTCACTTTCAGTTTGAAGGACATTTGCAAGAATACTATTGCATGCAGAGGGTTGTCACTGACAGATGTAAAGTACGTAGGTGTGATACTCAAGAACTTCCAGTTTTGTCGAGGAGGTTTGGATAATCGGCGACCTCCATGGTGACATCCACTGTGCGGAGCAGTGGGTGAACAGGCCCGCACAATTCAATTCGTTCTATCTATTTACCAGGTAGCATTCTTATGGCTTGTGTGAGTTGATTGTCATGTTTGCCTTTCGTTTTGGTGGCCCAGACAGCCACATACTTGCGCTGATTTCAACGGCAGATGGATCAGACTCATTTTGTTTAGGACGCACGCCAAGATCGCAAAAAGATTCTAGCCCGAGTCTAGAAATTTCCTCTCTAGATTTGACAGCGAGTCCTTGCTGAATCTGCAACATTGTAGGGGCTGTGCGTAAGCTATAGCCACGGGAGATTACGGCAGGGCTCCTTTTGAACAGGACCGGTCTTGTTGACCTGAGCACATGGACTTGGCGCGGTGGTGCGCGCACTGCACTGGTCTTTATGGGTGACTACGTGCCTCGGACCCGGAGTGGTTCACAGGAAAGCATTTGGCAATGACTGCGCTAGTTATAGTTGTTTCCTAGTCTCAGAGAGTCGAGCACGGAACGAATTCTGCAACTACCTTGTCAAAGTTGACATGCGTGCTCAAACATCAAGGGACGCATGGCTTACCTCTCAACGGAACATTGTCGATACATTGCTCCTTCTCAAAAGGACGATCTCCCCCAGGCGAACATGCGCAACATGCGCTGCATGGACTGCATGTATCTTTTGTGCATGAAGCTGCAAGACTTGGAAGGTGGACCGTGGGACAGAGGGCATGCAAGTCATGCAGTTCGTGCGAAACCTCACCTGGAGCTTTCCGAGAAACGTGCTTGCGTTGATGGGTGCCCTGGCAGCTGGCAGCTGAAATATCCACAGAAGCATCATCAAATCGACCGTAGATCAACTGAGATTGTTTCACACTCCTTTTGATGGATGCCCTCATGGTTCTAACCACAACTACCGAAGAGATCACCACTAGACAAGCATCTGCACCACCGCCATTGCGCCGTTTGTTGTTGCAACAGCGGCGATCAGCTCTGCTACAGCGCTTGAATGACTGGGTGAATCGGGCTTATATTGAGCGTTGGGGCCCCCAGCAGCCCACACAGTAGGCTTCGTTTGGCTAGTGCTTTTGGACTTGCATTCTCTTTGTGCCCGTGACGGGCAACATGAAGTCGGGCATGGTATACCGTTTCGACACATTCCACCAGTAGCTTAGGCTGTTCAACAAATTGGTATGGGCTTCTGCCTGGGGTTCGCCGGGCCTGCTGATGTGAGGTAATCACGACTTGTACTTCGTGGCAGATTCAGTTTTGCCTGATGGTGCAACAGCTTTGATGGGCGTGCCCGTTCGGGATTTCAGCTACTCGTTTGTCCATCCCGACACTTTGCTGCACGCAGATATGTGCTCCAGCTTACACCAGCCCGCGCTGGAACACTGATTCAAGGGTAACCAGAAATTAACTTCCACCAGACAATCTACATGTAGGTCATTGTATGTCATGGAAGCTATAGTTGACAGCCCATAATGGCAGCTTAGGAAGAGTACCTGAATTGGGTGCCAGACAGCGACGTCAGGGCAGCTGCGCCTGAGAAAGTCAGTAGACTGGTTTGGCGAGCATTTTGAGATACCATGCTTTCTCACCTGCTCTGATTTTGGTTATCGCTCGCAGCCTTCTGGCAGTCGTGTTTCTCCACCCCACTACAGCTGCCTGTGCTGCTGCCATTGTTGCTGCGAATCTATTACTGACACAACTGATGCTGATTCCGCTGCTGCGACTGCTGCTGCTGCTGCTGCTGCTGCTGCTGCTATTTGCTGCCCTACCGATCACGCTGCACCCTGCAGCTATACAACATTATGCCACTCCCTTTGCCATTGAAGTAGCTGCTATGATTGTGGTCACACAGCCCCCGCAGCAATCCATACTTCCTTCGGTCAGGAGGCTGGATAGGGTGCATCCCTGACATGACGCGACTTGGGTCAAAGCTGAAGGATCTGACAAGCTGTAGACAGCTGCTGGCCCCAGAAGCTTTGGCTTGCAGCAGTTGCTTCTGAGGCAGAGGACAAGACTGAGATCATGCCCGCTCTGCTTACTGCCTTACAGCACGTCTATCGTGAGAGGGTGCCTCAACATGTGCGGGCCACAGAGGATTTTGTGATGCAAGTGGTAGGTCGGGCTTTTCACTTTACCCAGTCCATTTAGTTGTCAGCATGTCAACTTCCTTTGGAATGTCGGCTGTAGCAAGGTTGCGTTGTGCTAGCCTGCTTGATGCAAAGCATCTACTGCAAATTGCCGATAGTCAAGACCAGGTATTCATGACCGAGGGCAACAATCAGAGAAGCATATTTGAATCGAGGCCGCATTCAGATGGGGTTTGCTGAAGTTGAAAATTGGAGCATGTTGGAGTGACACCGGGCGAGAAGCGCCCATTGTCAGATAGCTGGCATTTTGAAGGCTCAGTGGAAGATGATGGTTCTAGCTGCATGATGCACAGTGAGTGTTTTTTCGGCCGCCTCGTCTCAGAACTGGCCCCCTTTCGACAGCAACGAGACCTTGCGTCAGAGTAGCATCCATCGCATGCGGCAGTGGCAGCGGCATCTTGATGAAGGCGCGTTTGTGCTTTCAGGCTGCGGGAGAGTGAGGCCGAAGCGTCAGGGACTCTACGGGTTCCAGCCAATAATTATTTATGCTGTGGCGACGCTCGTCAGTAAGTCAGTAACTAGGGGTCAGATGCGCGTGGGCATGGCCAAGGAGCATCAAGGAGCTGTCCGTGTTGAGACTCGCGTGTCAGCCAGATGTGGACTCTGTAGTCATTCTTACGCATGCGTGACCTCAAACGTGCAGTAGATGGACTTCTCTCATGTATACGTCAAAGCGACAGAAACTGTCTGTGTGTGTGTGTGTTTTTTTTTCCGCAGGCAGTTTGAGGACACCAAGTCTTCACCCAACACGAAAACGTGATTCCACCATTTGTCTCAAACATCATTCTTTGTCCTAGCAAACCCTGTAATCCACCCCCCTGACCCCCTGAGCAGTTCCTGCAGCAGCCGTGTCTTACTCCATACTTCTTCTACCTCTTCTTTACTGCTTCCCATAGTTACTGTAGGATTTAGGGCCATTCAAGGCCTTTCATGTTGCTGTGCCAGGGCTTCAAAGTTCCGGGCTGGCTGAATGGCTCTTGGAGCGGCCCGCAATGGTTGTTGTGGCAGGCAGGTCTGTAGCCTCCCAGAACTGTGAGTTGCTTACTGGTTCTTAGTGCCCCTATATGATCCTACAGAATATATTCCCATATTTCCTACTAAGAACCAGTAAGGTTGTGTTTTTGGGGGTGGGTGGGACCTTCTTTCCCAGAAATACCAGCACGGATGCATCCTAGACATCGAGATTCTGCTGTTGGGAGTCGCGAGGAGCCCGCAAGGATTTCCTGCATTTGTATAATTTTATGATGGGCTCTGCTTCGGGATAGCTTTGGTTGGATCATGCGGGCTTGGCGTGCCATGAGGGAGGGATAGCTGCTGCTAGAATTTGCTTGGCAGGGTCTATAGTGATTGGGACCTGTCCACAAGCGGTACCGAAAAAGCCATGCAGGACTAGCAGGTGAATCTTTCCGGGTCATTCAGTCATTCCTAAAGACGTGCTGGTGCGACTATTTTAGGTTGCTTCGGCTGATTTGGCTGTCAGGCACCCTTTTCGTCCACGGTGGCCTCCCGCCTGTGAAGGATGTCTCAGAACTTGCCTCTCTGGCGCCAGGAGCGATTGCGAGTGTTGGTAGGGACATCCAACTGTAAAGAAAATTTGCGTTCACGGCTCAATGTATCATTCGTAATAACAGGCAAAACTGCCACAGTTCCATTTGTTTTAAGGCTTGGAGGCTTGGGGGTCTAGTGTAGGCCTGTGGTTGAAATCAGATCCTGTCGTGGCAGGCGGCTGCATCAAGGTAGTTGGGATCATCCTGTACAATACTGGTCGGGCAAGGAGCAGGCCGCCTGGTAGTTCTGGGGGTTTTCTGGGAGACGGGAGACTCATCCAAGGCTCGAAGTCCCTTGGACAATCGCATTTATTACCGATCCCCCACCCACCCGTCCAAGGCCAACAAGCACACAAGTTGTGCATGTCGGAAGGATGTTCTTTGTGTGTGGGTCGTCTCTGTTCAGGCGCACGCACGTAACTGAGGTCGCTTTTGGGCTTGTCATTATACCGCCGCCCCTGATACCTACCACTCCACCAACCATCCGAGCTGTTTATATCTATTATATCTCGCTATCCTTAAGTAATCCACAATTACAGTAGCAATTCCTCAGGGCATTGTTGAATTAGCATTACAGGCACTTCCATTGGAACCTGAAACCGAAAGCAAACCACACCATTTGCAGGGGGGCTGCATGTAGCTAAATGGCTGGCAGCAAGGAACAATCTAGATTTTACTTGACAGAAATCCGTCTTTCAAGAGGTCCACCTGGCCCGCCTCCACACTCCGGTGCACACATCCTCGCCATTCAACATGGTTGTAGCCTTGCACAATCTTGCACAGAGGGACAGATCTGCAATGCTGTAGATGTGGAAGCCATGAGGCAAAAAGGAAGCTGACACAGCCCCAGAAATAGCGTAGGACTGGCGGGGCCTTTGCACAGTGACCTCAGAGATCTTCTTGAAAAAGGAGGCCTGGACACGGGGTGGAGAGCCATTGGATGTTCTTCCTGTCCCCCAAACAGACAGACTTTACTTACGGTTATCTACGCATACTGCAACCGCCATGAGTCATGAGGTATGGTGGTACAACCAAAACCTGCGTCGCTACTGCACACTTCCTTGCCCTGAACTGCATGGAGGCCCAGACTTGGAGTTGCTGAGCCAGGCATGGCAAACGGTTCAGGGTTTGACTCCAAGCGCCGCACCAGGTGTAGAGATGGGCAGATTTGAGCAGGCTGCTTAGGGCGCCACACTCAAAGAAGCAGCAGATCTCAGCCTGGAAGTAACTATCTCCTCTGTCTAGCCCAGCCCGTGCAGGCAACAACCTACCGAGGCTTTCACAGAGATGACCGTGGGTGCAGGGAAGTGCAGTCCGTCAAGTCCTTACTGCTTTCTCTTGTGGCATGCCATCCTACGGAGATTTGGGAAACGCAGAACGCCAGCAGATGATTCGTCCTGATGTGTTTTTGTTCGCTGAGAGGTCAGAGCTCTTGTCATGATAGGCAGTACGCGCTCTGTGATCACTCTTTGTTCCCTAGCGCCGCTGCCGCTCCAGCTGCAGGAGCGTCAGCAGCAGCGGCAAGAAGCCGGAAGCAGCACCATGTACTTGGCTGGCTAAAGCTAGCAGTGCGGAGTCCGAGGTGCTTCGAGCTGTTGGCCAGGTCTCGAACGTCAGCCGGATTGTGGTCGGGCACACTCCAGACGAGGAGGCAGGGACAGATTACTGCAAATAGCCATCAGAGTTTCTGGTTCCGACAACCGATTGCCTGCAGACCCGATGCCACCGGAAGTTTGTTCCAGGTATATGCTCTAGCCTTCAGCGTTGCATCAAAATTACGCTCGCTTGGGTCTCACCTTTGAATTGAATTGCTTTGCAGCCACCCGCTGGAGCTTTCATCTAACTTGGCCATCAAAGTCAAGTCACAGTGCAGGGATGCCTGCTGGTGAATACATCGTTAGACACTGCACAACAACCAGGAAGAGCCAGTAAAACGCGAGTTTGAAACGTCAGCCAAACAGCTGTATTCCTGAGGGTTCCCACCGTTTCAATAGTGCAGGAACAGTCCAAACCACATTCTTGATGGAAATGCTACGCATCACATGGAGCTATCGGCGCTGTCAAGCGCGGAAACTACTTGCTCTGCCTGGCTTATCCTAGCGGGCTGCGGCGGGCTCGTGTGTCCCTGGGCAAGGATAGTGGAGTGCCGGGAAGTAGTGCGCCAGTGCACAAGGCTCACGAACTTGTCAGATCATTCCTTCAAACATTTGTGGTCATGGCCGTGGCTGACTCCTCTCAGGTTGAGAGGCAAGTAAGGGATTGGAGTGATTAGGTTGTAAACCCATCTTGTCCTTGCGGCAACATGACTGAGCTGCTTCGGGTTCCATAGGTTGGTCTCCACCCTGGCTCTACTATTCGGCTTCAACAGATGCTGTTGATACAAAACATGGCCCTTGGGATACTTGAGGGTCATAAGGGCACCATTGGAGTCCCCCTTAGGGCCTCAACGAGCGTAAGCTTCGGGATCCTCATCTCAAGATCCTGCAAGACGCTGACTAGTTGATACCTTGGGAAGCATTCTAGCCTGCCATTGTCTTGCAGGAAGTTCTGCACCAACAGCATTTACATTAAGCGAAGTTGATGCTTGCAATAAGATGGCCGCATCATTCACAATGCACATTGCATCCACAAAGCTCCCTTTGCATGACAGCAAAATTTCCATGCGGAAAAAATGACCGAGGCTATCAGATGTTGGAGTTTCTCTTCGGCAGTCGCACACCCCGCCCGGCCTTGGAAGGATCCTCGCTGCTCCAATAACTCGGAATGGTGACAGTGAACAGATGGGTCTTTGGAATATCCGCATCAATAGCCAGAACTGATGCAGCCTGCAGTTCTGGAGATAATTATCCATCTCTGCACTACAGACAGCATCTAAGAATCCACTGCTAATTCTTTCACAAAGCTGGGAAATCCCTAGCTGCTGTGTCTTTTGAGGGGATTCTCATAATGTAAGGGTTTGCTTGACCCCGCTGCAGGATTGCTCGGCCTGAAAAATCTGGGCAACACCTGCTTCATGAATGCCGCCGGATCATTGTTGAGTTCGGGGGTTCCCAAAAAGGGGCTCCTGTCTTCAGTTCGGCTTTTGGGTCCTCAACTGCTACATAATGGGATGAAAACGGCTAATTAACGGCATCGTAGTTCTTGGTTTTTTGAGCCTTGCAAGAAGGGCTTGAACCATGGTACCATGTTGCCAAAGAACACGGCAACTCTTCAAGCAGTCCTCTCATATGATTCCTGAAGAAAGGGACACCGAGAATTCCACCCAGGCAGGGCTGCAGTGCCTCAGCCACCTGGAACCGCTCAAACAGCATTCCTGGCTGCAAGCATCACTTCCAAACGGTGATTTCTCGAAATGACGGTCATGTTGTGCGGGTCGATTTAGTTAGCGACACGGAAATTGTTCAGGCTAGGTTGAGGGGCTCGCAGTTTGATAGTTATTTCCGTGCTGGCTTGGTGTTCATCCAGAATATATGACTCAGCCACAAGGCACATGCCTACAGTCATCCAACTTTGAGGCCTGGATTCCAGATTTGAATTTGCAGATAAGATATCAGCGAAAGGTCAAGTGCACAAAGCACAAACACAGTTGCTTCAATAGCATCTAGCATAAACCAAACCTCACACCAGCTCGGGAAGCCTGGACACGAGGAGTTGGTGCTGAGCAAGGTAACAGTGAAGTCATCGGTGTTCAGTACTGCTAAGAAGACTAGAAGTGTGCTGACAATCTTATTGGCTTTCTGCTTGAATTCTCGCGGTCATCTGAAAGGTAATACAGCACGATCATGCTCTCAATCAGCCCCCAGCTTTCACAGTACAGTATTCATCTCCAGTTATTCATACGCGCATCGCAGAACCGCGCTAGCCGTCATAGTCACCTGCTGCATCTACTACGATGACCACGGGCGCCACCCAGGCGCCTCTGTTGATACACCGGGAGGGGAGTGCCACAGGTACGTCATGTCTGGTGAAGCGGCCGACGAGGTGAACCGGAGCAGCCGGTCCTGCCAAGGGGGTGTGAAGAAGGTTTGACAGTTCCTGCGTTCCAGATTCAGAAGAGGTCGCAGAATTTGGAAAGTTGTTCAGGTGTTGTGAGGGGCTTTTCTGGCTCGTCATGCACGAGTTCCACAGGGGCCATTGTAGGTTTATCGCATGTCTCAAAGCTAAATCTCTTCCCATGCGCTCTTACAAGGCCCCACTCAACTACACAGGCCATGCATTAGAGGGAGATCGCTCCTTGGAGAGTAGGCCTGTACGATCTTGAAACTACATGCAGCATTTACGGCCTCAATCTCGTGCCCGGCCAAAGCCCGCTCCACCGCGTAGTTGGGATTTGGATTCAGGAAATGTCGAAATAACCCAGGGGAGAATTTGCACACCTTCAGGTTACAACTGGGGGAATGAAAACAGGATAGCGTTCAGAACTACACGGGACCAACGATGAAGAATCATACCGGATGATAGGGGATGGCTGAAGCGAACAACCAACATCCATTCTCTTCGATGCGGCGTCGCTTCTGAGGAGGGATAGCAGAAGGGCTTCTAATCAGAATATGTTTTTGGCGTAGTTGTGCGCGCGGTGAAGGCTTTTGATCTTTCGAGTTGAACGGCCTGTATTCTTTCCCGTTGACGTACAGGTGCCTTTTTTGCTTGCGGTCTCATCCCCCAGACTTACCGTTTGGAAAACCTAAATCTTCAAGCCTTGCACAACTGGTAGAACTCAGACGCAAACGCAGTCCATGCATCGGCTCTTGGGCGGAGATTTGCCAGGGGCTCTCTTGGCTGTTTCTTGTTCTTGTCGGGAAAAATTGCGGTAGTCTTCATGCAGCTCAGCTGACCTTCGGTCTCCACTGCTCAAGATCGAGATTCTCGGGCAATGCCTACTGGCAATGCGATAGCGCTCATTTGCAGAATTGGCAACCCAAACCTGACAGCCTTGTTTGCAGTCGCGAACAACAGTGGTTACGCGGTTTTGCCGTCAAGTCCTCACAGGAACATTTTCTGGTAATAGTCAGTTGATCGGCCAGCTCAGCATGAACGAGTGGCAACGGATCCAAACACATCGGTTTAAGGCAGATTAACAGAGGAGACTTCAGCCTAGAACTTGAAATCCAAGCCAAGGCAACGACCGTGGCTCTGGTGGCCAACTGTTGGATGACACTTGGCTTAATTGGTTAGACGCGGCAAGGTTCAGAAACAGGAGACTCCAAGCTACCAGATGCGGGTGAAAACCCACTGCGCATCATGTTTTGGTCAAGATGCACTAGGTACTGAAGGACCTCCCTGGAAATCTGCCCGAGAACAAGCGGCTACATGCGGCTCCCCAGGTCGCCGCCGCCCACCAATGGGTTTGTGCAAGGAGCCCAAAAACGCCTAGCCTCCATGTAGTTACACAGTATTGCATTTCTTCCTGCACGTCAAAAGGGGTTGAGAGAGGCCTTCATCGAGCTGCAGACTTCAATGTGGAATCCGACGGCCAGGCCAGCTGGCTCTTTTTACTAGGCCACACTACCTTGATGCACTTTTAGCCAGTCCTACGCGATGAAGAAAAGGCTTTTCTGTTGTTGATATTGCAGTCAGAACATAGTGCATTGCCTTAAAGCAGATCGCAGATCAGGCAGGGAGTTGTAGAGGCGTGTGAAACATGAGCTTCCCCTCAAAAGGCTGTATAGTGATCAGGATCCAAATCTTCGGCTTAAGAACAGGCAGTCCAGACGCTGAAAAGGACAAGAGCATACTTTTGCTTCCCATTCTTGCCGTTTTGTCCTGTGGTATCGCATTCCTCCCAGATCCCTGAAGTGCAACAAGAACCCGCCAAAGGAGTCTCAGTTGTGATCTTCAAAGGCTGTTCGGACTGACGTATTGTGCAGGCTGCTGAAATTGGAGCCTAGCATATCAAGAGTAAACAGCGGTTCGCGACACGCGGAGGCATACCGGGGTGTTGCGACCTTGTGGCTCCTGCACAGGTCTGCGGTGAACCCACATGCGCTGCACCAGACGCTGATGAGGCTGGCTCCGCACCTCTTCGAGGACTACCAGCAGCAGGATGTCCAGGAGTCTTTGGCTTCGAATACGCTTTGGGAAGCGGGCTGGGACTTGGGGATGAAAGCTTTTGCATGTACGCCCGTGTTCCGCGAGCAGGGAAGACCCCATAGCAGAGAAGACATGTTCAGGCCGGAATGATCAGCACAGTTGGGATCTGCGATCTGTCATGGCATGAGAAGAGACTTCGGCAAAGCGGCAACACTGCAGTCCAGGGTGTAGCAACATCCCTCGCGTTCTCAGACTAATCCGGACACAAGCTTTGAATCTGCGAAAATGTCCCCGCACCATCGACAGACTTAATCCTTTTCCATGAAGCAAAATGGTGAGCACCCATGGCACAGCTTCTTCAAGGTTACCCCTCAAAGCTCCTGCGCTGCAAAGGCGCCAGAATTTGCCGCACAAACTGTGGATCTTCTACTCCGGACCTAGATGTCTCTACTAGGAGGCGCCCAAGCCATTTAGTGTACCCACTCTCCTACAGGAGAGCCCACATTACCTGGCATGTCGCATCTCAAGGAATTCCTGGCCTTCTTCCTGGATGCCTTGCACGAAGACCTCAATCGCGTTCACAAGCGTCCGAAGCCTCAAACCAAAGAGGAAGAGGAGGCCCGCAAGAGCACTGATCTCTGAATGGGTAACTGTGTTCTCCTGTCAATGGGCAGGACGACGAGCGGAAAGCGGCTGCGGGAGGCTTGTGTTGAATGGCATTGGGCATGTTTGAGAAATACAAAGCAGCAACCGGCTCAGAGGTTCCCAGCTTCAGTACATTGTACATAATTAGAATGTTGCAGCCTGCCTGCCCTCTTGGAGCCAATTGCAAAGTAACATGAAGGACTCACATGCTAACACGCCAGCATGACAATGTACATTGCGAAGGAAGCACACCTTAAACAGAGGCGCTTGTGACAGCGACCATCAGAGACTCCTGGAGAGGAAGCCCGGCACACCCACAGCTGGTCTTGTTCTTTTACCCTTAGAGGCTGGTACTTTCTGCAACTTAGCACCGGACAGGCCCACAAGCAAAGCCGGGGCATCGATATTTAGCAGGGTTCGCTAGAAAGTATCTCCTTTCGACGAGTCTCACCACTGCTGCATGCTGCAACGACTATACCACCCGCCCCCACTGCCACCGCGGCCGCCACCACCACCAATACTACTTCTGACGCTCCTACTGCTGCTGCAACTATTCTTGCCGCTCTTGCTGCAGCTACACGACTCTTTTTGCGATTGAATTTGCTGCTATGATTGTGGTCATCAAGCCCCCACCACGATCCATACTTCATTCGGTCCCAGAAAGCGCCCCTCCAATGACCGAAGGATCCGACAAGCCGCAGATTTGTAGACAGCGGTCCCAGAAGCTTTGCCCTGCGGCAGTAGCTTCTGAACAGCCACAACAATGCAGCCAGAGCAGCAACAACAAGCAACATCATCAGTAGCATCAGGACTAGCATTTGCTTTCATGCTGTCATTTTTGTCCTGCAGATGGCGCAGGTGAAGAGTTTGCTTCTGCACTTTCCTGGATGCGGCACCTGGAGCAGGGAAAATCCTTCTTGGCTGCTCAGCTCGGAAGAGGAGCTGGGGCGCCAAAGGGCTCCTTGCGTAGGATCTCTGTTCATCGTTGGGAGATGTGTGCTAATTGGAGCCTTTCTTGTTACTGATGCGGTATATTCCATTGCATGCAGGGATCAACAGTTGTGTTTGTTCCTTCGCAGCCTGCCCGGCCTGGGTCAAATTAGTTTCTGTCATAGCAGGCAAGTCTCCCTGCGCCGAATGCTGGGGGTGTATTATAGTATATATTATAGTATGTTATAGTATATTGGGGTTATACAGGAGTAATGGAAATGAAATGGAAACTACTATTTAGGGTCGAAGGTTTCGGGCTTAGGGTTGCCCTGAAAATGGCAACGTAGTCAGGCAGCGGGCACGTGACCTGAAGGCCTATGCCTTCCCCGCACCAATCGCTTAAAGCTGAGTATGACACACGGATTATCAAAGGATTGCCTAGGCGTTTGTCAGGACTATGCGAGAGCAACTACGCAAAAGCATCGTGAAGAGAATTTCCTGGGGTCAGCTGATTGACATGACAACCTTGCAGAGTTTGTATAGTGCGCTGGTGTTCGGTCAAATATGTGTGTGTGTGTATGTGTATGCGCAGTGCTAGCAGTGGCGCCCTTTGTCCTGGACCCTGTCATTGGCGTAAGGAATGAGAGGGTGGATTCCTGTAGTAATGATCGCATTTTCATCACCAACTGTCATCCCTTTAATCTGACCCCACATCCCCAACCAAGCCCTACATTATATAAGCCCTCCTGGTAGAAGCCCTAAAGCGCGCGGTAGTTTTCATTCTCTTTTCCACGCCCACGTTCCAACCAATCATCTTACTAGTGGAGGGGATCCTACTTAAACCCTATAATCCGCACATATACCACTAGTATAGGCCTTGTATTTACTCCCCCACTCCCCCTGAAGCACCCGTAGGTCATGGGTGGAAGATTGCATTCTTTGCTGAGGTAGATCTGCTACAAGGCCAGCTGCGCTCTTCGGTCACCTGCAGCCGCTGCGGCCACAGCTCCCGCCGTTTTGACCCCTGTCTCTGCTTAGAATCTAGAGGTCCATGCTGGAAGTCCAGATTTTTAAGCTGGCATCTTTGTCACCAGGGTATAAGATTTGCGGCTTATGATATCAGGAGCACCAGGATACATGCAAGGGTCCTGTAAGCCCTGCATTGAGGTTGAAGGCTCAGGGCTCAGGACTTCTGATTCCGGGGGTGATGGTGGGATTCCTTAGGCAACATAATGCTCTGACTCGTCGCGCAGTCCAACTTTGCAGGACAGGAGAGGGTTAGAGTGCAACGCACGAGCGTGATATAACCTAGATGGGTGGATTAGTAGCACTCTACTCCAATGCACCTTCCGACCCAAATCCGCAAAGCCGGGGCTGTTGGGAATCTCCAACACCTGCAATCCTACAGCGAAGGAAGCCTTCTTGTACCTGTCCCTGCCAGCCGCTTGGAGCAGTCATAATGAGAAGATGCAAGAAGTCAATAAGTTTCGTGGAGTCGGGCCTAACTTTTAACGGGTTAAGTTGTCCTGGCGCACTACAAGCGCATGGTTGAGCCGAGGCTTCTAAGGTTGTGATAGCATGGAGCATGTTCTTTCTCATCACGCCCACCTGGAGGTGACATGGCAGATGTGCACTGTGCGAGAAGCTCTGGATAAATATCTGGAGCGTGAGACTCTAACTGGCGATGAGCAGTGGTTTTGCCCCAAGTGCAATCAAAAGGTTGACGCGAACAAGAAAATAGACCTCTGGAAGCTTCCACCGGTGCTGGTCATTCACTTGAAGCGCTTCGAGTTTGACATGCATACCTGCCGCTTCCGGAAGATTGATTCGCATTTAAAGGCGCCCGAGCTTTTTGACCTGTCCCCGCTCTGTCTGTCAGAGCAGAAAGAGGCGGCCACCTACCGGGTGACATGTGTGGCTAACCATTTAGGTGGCTACGGATCAGGGCATTACACAGCCACCTGCCGCGTAGGTTGCTCGGCTTCCGGTCCTTTCTACTACTTTGATGACTCCTGTGTAGAGAAGCTTGGCTCGCAGCAGCCTGTGGGGGCCAATGCCTACGTGATCTTCCTGAGCCGCAGCAAGCCGTCTCAGGCCGCAGGGCTGTGCTTGACATCTTTATAGTCTGAGGGTAATTTAGCCGTCCTATGTTGAAGCAGACAAACATGATTGTTGCTGTTCAGATTGGCGGCTAAGGCTGCTAGCGAGCCATCACGGACCACCATAGCGCGCCAGACAATCACGTCGCCGCAGAACTGGCCCCACAAGGCCTCCGAACGTAACTCCATTCTACGGCCCATGTCACGTGCTGCGAGGAAGGACGACATCCTCTGGCAAGGTTGGTTGAAGAAGCGCGGCCCAGCAATTGACTACAAGTGGGCCCGGAGATGGTGCGTGCTGCATCCAGATCGTTTGAGCTATTTCGAAGATGAGGAGCAGAAGGTGAAGAAGGGTGAGGTCCACCTGATGGGCACAGCCACATGTACAGCCTTTACCTCCACGTTGGCACCAGGCGACTCGGTGAAGCACAAGGCTGAGTTCCCCTGTGGCTTTGTACTTGACACGAACCCTGCGGCGGGAAAGCAGCGGCAGCTCTTCTACTTCGATGCGGAGGACAGGTATGTCCGGATCAAAAGCCACTTGCAGCTGCGACTCCTCTGCTTGGCTGCTTTCGTTTGAGCATGTTCTAGGAGCATCAAGGGGAGCAATGTTTCTTGAATACGGCAGTCGGTTCAAGATAGAAGGCTGTTGTACGGTAGCTCCTGGCCTTTATCTGCAAAATGTTTGCTTTGTTCCAGAAGTTTTTCGTGCTCCTGTCCTGCAGGACAAGGACAGCCTCGACCAATGGACATCTGTGCTAACGCAAACCTGCCGTGCCCGCATCCAGAGTGTAGACTCTTTCCTTGAGGTGCAAGAACTGCATCTCTAGTATGGTATGGCAGCGGCATTTAGTCATACAGTACCTGTGTCACAGAATTGTGATTCCCGGCATGATTTGACATGTCTGAATGCATTGGACCGCCTCAGCATGAGCGCAACGCAAAATGGAAAAGAGCCTCTGACATGCATCCATGACAACTTCGCGTGCTGTCCGCATGACACGGCCGCATTGTGCAGTTAAGGCCGTGAGCCTCGAACCGCTAGAGCTATTCATGCAAATGAATGCAAGCTTTGCTCGGTACTTGGCCGTCATTAGCAAGCTGGACCCACTTGACCCTGGACAGGTACGGATCCGATGCAAGGATCAACTGGTCGCTGCCGACTCCATGCTAAGTCGAGCCAAGTTCGCAACATGATTCAGCAGAAATGTTGAAGGCGCAGGTACCACGACATTGTTGAGCATGGGTTTCCGAAGTGCTGGTAAATTCAGAGTTTTGATTAACTGCAGACATATTCAAGATAAAAGAATGCACCAAACGCATGTCAAGGCAAAACCACCCTTCATGGCAGCAAAGCCCGCGGGCTTTGGAACCAACATTCATGTGGGATGCTTTCACCTGGGAAGCCATGTCGCCAGAACTGGCTTGAGTGCATTGATGGTGCCCAATGCAGTTTGGGTTGTCTTGGCTTGGCGCAAGCATTTCTGTGCACCAAGGATACCTGCGGGCCTATGGAAACTACTACTGCCCCATCAAGACAGCTTCTCAGACCGCCAAGGATTGGATTGGCTTGATAGGAGTCATGGAAGTCCGTTGTGGACGGGGGAGGTGGGGCGAAGGCAGTTATCAAATCCATGCTTTGGGTCCCCTATCCCCAGGGAGACTGCATGGTGCTGTAGCACTGCAACATGAAAGGGTCATCGAGCCACCTGGCACCTACAAGTAAGCTCACATAGCAGGAGCGCCGGCCCTAGTTCAGAGAATCCATTACCTGTTACATCCAGCAGCGACTTGCTTGAGCACGTTCGCAGCCTCACGCCAATGTAGGCACATGTGATGACCTGCTTCCTACACTGATATCAGGCTAGTGGACCCGGTTCCGCGTGTGACTATTTCGGTTCAGGCTAGTTGTTACAGCTTCTTGCCTCACAGCTCACTAATAATAGTCAGGAGCTGAGACTTCAAGTGGCTTCTGATTCGAACATGCTGCGGTGAGGAATTGTACGCTTTATCCATACGTTCTGGTTGACTGAGGACTCATCGAGGATTCATTAGCGGGCTCAGCCCATGCCTGTTAGCCAAGGATGCCCCACGTCTCGCTGGTGTCGGATGCAAGCCAGTGCCCACGGAGTGCCTGGGGCAGGCAGCCGCATTAGGGAGGGAATCCCGCAAATGCCTATACTAATTATTTATTAATACTACTTTACCTAGCAGTTCCTACGATCGAGTTCCTATAGCAGTACCCCCAAATTTCAGTGGGTGTGGACATGTGTGGACCATCATGCGGGAGTCAGCACAGCCTCAAGCAATACTTGTGAGACTGTAACAGCAAGAGAAAGAGCCCGCAGACACTTGAAGCGTTCGCCATGCATCAGGTGGCGCATTTACGGCCTACCGGGAAGGTAAGGCGCGTACCCCTGACCCTTGGGTGGCAAGGTTGGAACTGGTTGGAAGGGTCAGCTCAGTTTCACAGCTATGATGGTACCAAACTTTTTGGGTCTCTTGCCATGCCCCTCTTTGCTAGCTTTGTGTACTGCCTGGGGGGAATCACGGAAATCATGGTGGCGGTGATGCGCTTTCAGAGCGCGTGCCCGCCAGAGAGAACAGAATCCTCAGAGAGGATGGTGGAACTTTAGCTGCTATGAGTTATGAGGCACAAATTCGTCCTTCGCTGTGGTACCACAGTCAATCCAAGTATATGTGCTAATAGAGCGCAATCAGGAATCTGAAGAATCTCAGGATGGGCTTCGACGAGTGGACCGATAAGGAGGTCCGCCTTGATCTTTGACTGTTTGCCCGGCATTCTTACTACTAACTTCTGAGGGGTTATCTAGGGATAATGGAAAAGGGATTAGGGTTTCACAAGATTAGGGGGCCCAAGAATAAGGACTATGGACTATAGTAGTTTGGGGTCTATCTTGGAGTCCCCCTGTTGAGGGAAGTTACCACTACTACTATCGGGAACACTGCAGAATTCATGAGTCCTTCTTGTGGCATCTACAGGAAGACGATACAACTTGTTGAGTGCTACACAGGGCCCTTCCTACATTTGAGAAACGGGGAAATGGTGACAGTTCCTAATAGCATCAGGGCTATCATGGCAATTGCTGCTAGCTCTGCTCTTTTGATTCTATCTCTCTTTGTCATTACTGTTTGAGAGATGCACGACATTACTTATGGGTGCTGACTTGCAGCCCCAGCTCTGACCAGCTAGGTCTACCCATGCCCGGCTTGAGATAGCACAGAAGGCATGTGCCCTGGTGTGCATGGAATCTGGATTCCACATAATTACCACAACCTGCCTCTGGAAACCAAACTCACTTATCGCCAATTTTGCTGGAATTGCCACTCTATGCGTAAGGCACTCCATGGAAGGCTAATCATCCAAGGCATGGGAAACTACCTGCTCCCGTCGTTGGGTGCGCAGTAAGTCCCATGTACACAACAGTTTTGTCTGTGTTCCATGCAGAGGGTGTACTGCTGGACTCAATGTAGGCAAGTAGAAATGGTGCTTTTCCTAAATAAGGGGACCCCCAAAGAGAGCTCAAAATACGATCATGCTTATTTTAGGGACCCCCACAAAGGTACCCCTGGCGGAAACCACCCAAATGAGCCCAGACAAAGTACAATCATCAGCGGCTGCCAGGTTCCTCCTCCGCTTCTGCCCAAGCAGATGCGCTGGGCAATAGCATTGCGGCCTGACCGCACCAAAGAAGGGGGGATGTGGACGAAATCAAATACAGGTCAATTTACAGATCAAATAAGGATCAACAACAAGTCAAAGAAGGATCAATAACAAGTCAGAATGCCTATTAGATTACTAGAGAGAAATCAAAGGGAAAATCCTCTCCCCGCGCCTGAACAAGGACAACCCAAGGCACAAAGGAAGAAAGGAAGGAAGGTCGCCATGTGTCAATATAGTCCAACATTTTCAGCATGTGTCATCATGTTTCATCACCTTCTCTGTGTTCTGCAGATTTCCATCCAGTTTCATCATGCTCATCACTCTCGTCATTTCCATGATTTTCATTAGATGGGGATTGGAGGGGGCTGCGCCTTCCCCCTCCCCGCCACCCCGCTCCGGAAAAAAACAAAACATGAACATGAACACGTAGCATGTTTAGTGCGCATCCTCATCAACCAGTACTACATACCTCAATGATTTGCAAACTGGGGGAGGGGGGGTGGGTGGGGGGTTGGGGTGCGAGCCCCCAGATCCCCCTGCTCCGGAAACAACAACCAACAACAACCAGCAACAACCAACAACAACCAACAACAACCACCAACCACCACCACCACCAACAACAACAACCACAACCAACAACCAACAACCAACAACAAACAGCCAACAGCCAACAACCAACAGCCAACAGCCAACACAACAACCAACAACCAACAACCAACAACCACAACAACCACCACCACAACAACAACAACAACATGAAGCCATATCAGGTCTGATGAACCCTCCTCAACTGCCACTTTCGGGAATTGTTTGCAAATGAACCATATAGCTCTTACCGCAACTTGTTGACGTCAAATACGCTGCCAGTTCCATGCTCCATTTCACAGTGCACATTTTGCGGAGGTCACACGTTTGCATGTTCTCGCATTCTCGAACTGTGCACCACGTGTTGCACGTGCAGATTGACATTCTGGAACCGCTACGCCCTCTAGCGTAGTACGTTCCTTGGGTAATCGAGCTTTCAGAGGGCCCTCTTCATATTGCTTTGTTGTTGATTCTCATTTTGATTTCTGATTGGCGATTTTGATTTTCTTGGTCCTTATTTGCTTTTTTGATCCCCCACCGAAAGAGAGCATGGAAGTTCATCAGCTACATTCGGTGAAACTGGCACATGTAGAGATTCAATTTGCCCGGCTCAGTCCGGGAGCTTGCAGCCATCGTCGCTGTAGCCTGACCCTGTTTTGGAAGATTTTACCTGTGCTTGTCTCTTCATAGCCCTCCTGTAATTGCCAGCTTGCCTTCTAAGGCTGCCCGTTGTCGGCCTCTTCGCATCTGCAGGATTCATTTCCCGTGCAGCAAGACATGCGCAGAAGCAGGACCCAAAGGGGGTATGTTAGACCTACAGCTTCCTTGGTGACACGAGAACTTCCCAAAATTGAGCGTCCCTTTAACAGGGTGCGAGCGGGAATCGCCTAGACCTGCCAAAAATGAGGCTTTGTTGTGGGTGTTCTTCCTTTGCAGCTTTTCATATTTCGGATCATGTTGTGGCGCCTCATTTGTGAAGCTGGCTGGGAAACTGACTGAGCCTCTACCATGCTCAACTTGCTCAACAGGTTTTTTATGCTTAAGCCGAGGCCAGCCTGATCAGTCTGGCGTGATAACTTGCACGGTGCAGGAGCTGAAGACTGCAAAGGATCAGTGAAAACTGCTCAGGCACCAAGTTCAGAAGTCGTACATACACGATCAACGGCAGCATATGCAGGATCAGTCAGTGCTCATGTAGCCTAGATAGAGTAGTGACATGCAACTCGGAGGGAGAAGTAGCAGTGACCTAGTCGAACAGAATGGCATTGTTGCCCCTTGATTTCTTGAGCCGAAAAGGAGGCAGCTACTTTGAGTTGGCCCTGAGGCTTCATGATCAACATGGCCTGAGACGGCTGGCATTGTCTGACAGACAGACCGCTCCAATAGCGTTTTGGCGACAAGTTGCTGCAGTTATCACAAGTGTCGCGGAAAGCATGTACAGGCGGCTGTGCCAGTCCGGACATCAAAAAGGGACAGAGTCACAACTTGTTCTCGTCATGGGATCGATGTTTGCCAAAAAAGGACTTCGCTCCAGCATGCGGGCACAGGGTGCAAGTCTGAACCATATTTTCTTGTCACAAGGTGGACGGCGTGCTCATCGAAGGGTTTGACGGAGACTTCCCTAAGAATTGAAGTGACCAAAATACGACCGGGTCAAGTCCAAACCAGGGGATCCTCGCTTGGGACTTGGAAGCTTGAACTGGCCCCAACTTCGGGTCCTGCGCCAGAGCCCACCTACCTCAGAAGTTTCTTGACGGAAGATCTTCCCTTTTAAGAGGCGCCTCGGATACCCAAGACATGAAAACGGAGCCAAATCAGTCACTGAGGCATTCTCTTCCTCGTGAAGCAAGGCCGCACAGTGCTGACAACGATGTCCAAGGGGTTAAACGGTTTAGCCAATTGAGCTCGGAACAAGGTCCATTGCCCAGTACTGGAAGGCGGCCTGGCCATTCTGTTCCGCGAGCAGCAGTATGTAGGCTTCACCCTTATTATAGGTACTGCACGAAGCCAAAGCCCAAACAAACTGCAAAGCCCATGATAAGCCTGCTGTAGCCATCCATGGCATTTATAAGTCTGGTGCAATCCGGGTTTTCTGCAATCTCAAGGTTTTTTAGGCCCTTCTCAAGGTGTTTCATCCCTGCCCTGCAAGATCCCTTTAGTCTTGAGAACTCAGTGCCCGGTCCGCAAACTCGATGCCTTTGCAGGTTGCAGCACCCGCAAACAGATGTTGGCCGACGAGATTGCAACATTTGCTGGGCCTCGCAGTCTCTGTTTCCGTTCAAAACTCTACAGAGATACTTTTTTTGGGAGGAGGTGTAAATGAAAAATAGGATAGTCCGTGTTCTGAGACATGCAAGGTGCGTATTCTAAGCAAGGTTACAATGAATTCCTCATGCACGCGTCGAAAAAGAGCACCATCATGTTCGCGCTGCCAAGGTGATCGTCAAAGGTGTCAAGTCATTTCGGTCTGGACCCCAGGGAGTTTGGACACCAACCGCGAAAGGCAACCTCGGGGGGGACGGGGAGCCACAGTTTTGGAGTTTTCCAGCCCCAAAAGCTTGAAAATGGAGACTCCCAACCAATCCCCCTTGAAAATCACCCGTTTGGTGGGGCTGTCCAACCATAAAAAGGCAACCTGCGAGGGAGTAACCGTTTTGGACTTTGAGAGTACCGAAAAGCGGATTCATTTTTTGGGTTGTCCCCAGGTGCAGCTCTGACTGTAGAGACGTTCACAAGCAGCGAGCAGCTACAAAGACTTGCATTCCATCATGTGACGCGTTTTCTTATGCTTGCTTGTCGTGGTTCCTGCATTCCCTTTCGTGGTTCCTTTCTTTCTTTTTATGGCCTGGTGATTGCATCGTCACTTGGCATGATGGGCAGTTCTTGGCATGTACTAGCTTGTGATTTTGGACAATGTTAGGGTTACAATCTGAAGAGCAACAGGCAACTGGTCTCAACATGTCTCAACAACGTGAATCGGCAGGGAGTGGAAAGTCATAAATACTGAGGCCAGGCAGATATGAATGGCCCCATCCGACTGGCGTCATAGGTGGGCTTTGCATTGCATGCTTGGTGTTCTCTCATCCGCACTTTCAAAATTATGCCTATGACGGCGGAAACATGTCTGCACTATTTTGGGATTAGAGCTTGGAAGCTAGAGGGGCCTTTTCTTGGCCTGCGACAGCTACACGTTTGAGCAACCTGCTACCCGCCAGGACTGGTCCAAAGCCGTACAGTAGATTTTACGACACGCATGATGGCTATTTCCGCGAGACAGGTGCAGGCTACAATGGTCTGAAGACCGCCATGCTGTACACCAAGGCAACGGATGGATGGAACAGCCTTATGTTTGAACTCATCCATGTGATGCAGAAGGAGGTTTCGTAAGGGCAGCCAGACTTAGATCTCATGGACAATGACCTGTATGCGAGTCGACAACAGCTACTGTATGTTCAAAACAATCACAGCGCCAGCAATGGCAACATTGCTACCTACGATATTAAAACTTGATGCCCGAGCTGCCTCAAACTAATGATGCGGCACAGCTTGGCGGAGTTCCCACCACGTAAAGTGTGTTTGTTCGGGCTACATTGTGAAGTGGTTTTGCGCAGCATCCAGCAGAACAAGTTCGTGGGTCAGGAGGTTGGGCTTGGAAAGTTCTTGAAGCGGCCAGCCTCTAAGCTCTAAGCTGGCAAGCAGGGAACAAACAGTAGAATGTAAGGCCGTAAGGCCGATATTATACTTTGTGAAGAACCAGCTCATGCCCCAGCAGGCTGGCAATGACAATTACATCGTCTTCGACCGCAATGACAAGGCTGCGGGACATCACTTGGCAGTTATGAGTGACACGGATGCCTTGATGACAGTCTGGTAGTACAGGTGCTGCTGCGGCAGTTATGGAATGCGAGTCATACTGAATGAAGTCTCTTGACGCAGCGCTTGACATTTCTGGTAATCTTGAGAAGCATCTTCAGCATGTGAAGGCAGTTCTTTGGGGTCCAGGAACTTCAGTCATTTGGAGGTTGGCGGCTACTGCTGGATCACTGCCGCCAACACGCATTCCAAGCTTCAGACAGAGTTCGGGCTTCGACCTCAGCCCATTTTGGCTTGCTCCGCAACTTCCCGTTGCGCGCAGGCCTTTGAGGATAGGTTTGTGGGCGTGGATGTTTTCAGGATTCAGCGCTGTAGGGTCCCAAATGGTCCAACTTAATTACGCGCTTGGGACAGAATCGCACATCAGCCTGAAAACTGCTGTTCAAGGACGTAGTGCGGAGCCCTGTCGCACACAAAAAGCATACAAGCCCTCGGTGACTCCGGTACAGCGGCAGTTGTTCAATGTTGTTGATGCGTTTCACTGCTCTCGCGTTGCGAGAAGGTCCTTTCACATTTGGTGGGGAGAGGACTTGCCTGCTCGACTTGGGCTTGCTAGCTGTTTGTGGTGACGTTTGTGCATTTTCATGGCCAAAATGCATGCTTCCCTATATCTCCAAAACAGTATAAGCCGGCCGCAAGCCCACAGCTTGTGAACATTTGCGGGAAGCTCCGCCTGCATCGCAGGACCTGAAGACAGAGAAATGCTCAGCGCTCGGCATATGTCCAGCCGGGCAAAAGTCCAGGAATCTACAGTCAGTTTGCGAGTGGCCAAAATGCAGCTTGCGGGTGTACCAGCATGCCCCAGGCAAGAGGCATTCTTGGGGAAGCCTTCTGAGGTCCTTACCCAAGAGGCTGGGAGATTTGGCCCAAGAAGAAGGAGGCATGGAACTGCTTTTTCATCCGGCCTTCCAGGTAGTCAGGCTCAAGGTCCCGCTAAGGTATGTTCCTAGCAAATGGCCTACCGTGACCTGCTGATAGGTCTTGGCGCACTTCCAGCATGCAGCCGAGGCCTACGGAGTTTGGCGCCTGGAATTCGCATATTGTTGTGGGTTCTGAAGCCCTGTGCTGTCCATGCCGGCGCAGCAACCCCACTGGCAGGAGAGCATGGTGCGAGTCAAGTGAAACATGGAACTTGATCCACCATTTGTCAGTGGCGTTAGGGTGGCAGCAGTCGGATACGTGAAAGCATGGCTGCACCCCAGGTGCTGCCCAACTTCAGGTTCAAGACGAACGTAGCTAAGCTGGACATCGTTGGGGATAGGCCTTGATCTTACCAAAACTTTGCGTTAAGCTCCTTGAGCCTTGGCAACAGCTTTCCATACTTCACTCAGGGACCAGCATGAGCGGTACTACAAGCTCACGGTAGCTCCCGTTGACGGAGGTGATTCCTCGGAGGCTGCGTCAAGCCACGCTTGCCGTGCATGGATGCTTCTGCTTTCCTGACTGAACCACTAAACAAAAGGTGCAGTCTGAGCGTGCGGATACCCGTGGCACAGGTCAACGTGTCCTGTCTCTACAACTACCCAGGTTGCATGACCAGGACGATTTGTTGGCTTATTGCTGGCTTGCACTCGCTGGGCCGGAGAGGCTAGTGCATTCAGACGCTTGCCTGATAGTTGCTGGAGCAGGAACCGGATTATCGATTACCCTGGTGAAGATGAGTTCGGAGGTGGGGGGTTGCTTGCCTTGCGTGGGTTATTCGGCACTGCGTCGGGCTGTTCGCCCTTGTGACTAAGCGGTCGCGCTGCAGATGGTAATGGCGCAAGGCCACATCGCGTACGGCATGAATGATGATTGCCCCTACGAAGAGCTGAAAGGCCGGGCAAGTCAATGAGACCAGCGCAGACTAGGAAGCAGAATTGTAGCGGCAGCGGTCATACCCAAATGGCTCACAGCCCCAGAGCGGCACAGTAGTTGGAAAATTCACTGTTTCTTAGGAAAGCTGCAGTAGAATCTCCTGAAAGATCAGCCTGCTGCCAAAACGCAACAGGGCATCTTCCGGAATACGGAATGAAGCTAGAAGGGCTGCAGACAATCAGTTTTGTTGTTGAAGCCCACCCCCTGAACCTGAATTGCGAGGCAACAATGTTGCCATTTTGGGCAATGGCGCCTTTGCCGTGGAAAATGCGAGGGGCTCAGCTCAGCGCTGTTTGACAGGGATGATGGAAATGTCCCAACATGTACACGAATGACGTCTTCCAAATACTGAGAGGTGGGCCATCCCAGTCGTGACTAGTGTTGTGATGCCTTTCTATCTTTTTGCACAGAGACTCTTGGAAATCAAGCCGCCCAAGCCATTTTGTGCATGTCATTCTTGATCTTGTTGTGGTATCCCTGAACACCTCGAACGGGCCTCACTTGTATCTGTTACTGTTGCGCTTTCACAACACAGGTTACTAACGAGAAGCTGCCTCAGAGTTGAGTTAGCCCCAAAGCTTCGGGGTCTTAAGGGAGGTGTCTGAGGGGAAGGGGGCCGATGACGGGGTTGACCTGGATGAGTCGCTGCAATCCAGATGCAAAAAACAAGTTTTCGGTTTAAGGTCTCTAGCCCCTTAGACAGTGCATATGAAGGCAATTAGGGGCTTTTTCCGGGATGGGCGCTGCGCCTGACGAGGCCCGAACTTGTTCAGAGCATGCCGCCAACAAGGCCATGTGGGCACCTCGAAACAGGAGGGGAATAGTGATTACGATGTCCCGGATGTCCTGAGGGAGTGTGTTTTGGGATGAAATGGGAAGGGCTCAACTGTCACGCTGGCGCGAAGACTGTGCTCACTTTTGAGGACCTGGGGCTCAGAAATTTGCAGGAAGCTATGAGCTATTTACTAGGCCACTGGTAGAACAGCAAGAGTTTCAACAGTAACTTCTGGATTTTCCATGAGATGTCAAGCATTGGAACAGAGGACATGCACAAGTATGAGGCAGGAATGGCAAGAACCATGAGAATGATGATGTGCTCTCACCCCGGGCAAGAAGATCCCTGGATACCCAGCTGGCATGTTCTGGCATGAGCTATCGTCTAAACTCCTAGTCTACCCCTTACTAACACCTATACTAATCCCCAATATAATCTCTCTATAAGCCCCTTTGCAAGAGTTTAGACTATAGCTCACATGAAGGGTCCACGGCATGAATGACTAGCCTGGAGCCTGACTGCATCGTTGTGGACTTCGTTATGACGGGCCATCAGTTTTGCTGGCGTTGCTTTGCTGGCAAGGTGGTTCCCACCTAAAATCCGCTCAAAACTGCTAATCTATTACCCTAATAAAGATGCTCGACAATCACAACCCTGGCTCCTGAGTTAATATTGCTGAAGACGTCGAATCCCATTTCGCGAGATCTTTTGCTACTTTCCAGTCCATTAAGAAACAGAACCACCAACCCCCAGATTCCAGCTTTTTGCCGGTATCCATCTGTGTGCTGAAGCCGACCGACTTGGCCCAAACAAAGCGGTGGGCTTCGCGGAGTCTGCAGGATCTGAAGACAGGCATGGCTCATTCACGGGTGCTTTCGCCTAATGGGGTGTCTCTTGACGGGTTGTTGTATGTATGTGTAGGAAGACGTGGCAACCGCTAAGAGTTTGGGTGACTCTGTCAGAGCAGGGGACAACAGCAATAAGACCACCTGCCGGAACACAGCAGAGGAACAGGGAGGGGCCACGTGTTGTGACCGACTCAAATTTAGTCTTGGTCACACTTGCGGCTGCATGTGAAAAGTTCTCAGTAGGCAACAACTTGCCCCCGCTCAGGCCGAGGCTCAGGCTCAGACAAATATAGAATTCCGTACAGGCCCCTTCCGCAAGGGCGGACACCTCTGTAGGGCCAACCGAATGAGATTGCATGTTTCTTCCGTTGACTGGGACGTACTCGGACCATTGCAAGATATATTGCAAGATTGTTTGACGGCCTCCCAGCCCCTCGAGTCCAAAGAGAATTCGCAGTTTCTGGGCCTTTAACATCGCACGATCAAGTGGTGAATCGTTGCAAGGAGCTCCAGAATGTCCATCTGCACGTCTGCACCTGTACAACATCAATGCTAGTCCTCCTGAATTGGGGCGCCTGCTGATACAAGCAGCATGCAGCACATGCTCCGCCAGGGTTTGAAACATGTTGCTCCGTGGATGTCTGTCAGGAGCTTTGAGGATTCCATGCTCAAGTTCCTTCTCACACAGGGAGGGACCCAAGCATTAAATGCCCCAACTCTGCTTTAGCTTCATCATTTAGTTCCTGTTGCAACTTTTTAAGCCCTCCCAATTTGCTTTCATCGGATGTGCCCCTGGGCAGGTTGCAGAACGTGGCATGGAGTTGAAGGTTGAGACTGCGCCATGGCTCCAAAAACTGGTGTGACTGCATGCGTAAACATGGATCCTTGGACAGTTGGCCTTTGGTCCAAATGTGTCCAAATAGAAAAAATTTCACCCGAAGTCCTGACTTAATGCTGACCTCGGATCGATTCACCTGATTTGAGTTGGGATCTGAGTCTGATGCTCAGGTGGATGGCTTTAGCCTTCCAACAAATTGCAACCAGGCTGCGCTAGACTCGTTTAGGGTTTAGGGTACACGATTTAGGGTTTAGGGTTTAGAGATAGAGAGACTGCTTTGTGGCACTTGAAGAGATAGACACCGTCTAGCGTCATCAGGGGTCACCCGCCAGACGTTCAGCGTAGTTTAGGGTAGTTGTTGCAGAATCATGCATAGGCTCTGTGTCCTTCTCAGAGCAAACTTGAAGTAGCTTCATGAATCAAACCTGGACATCGGGTTCTTAGGTGCCTGCTATCAGCTATTTTCACTGGCCTAGCACGTTCAAATTCCAGCCACAAGGTGCGGGACCGCTGGGACTAGCGTACTGGCATCACATCAAGAAAGAGCCGATTCTTCTGAAAGGCTTGCGGTTGGCCCTTCCCATAGCCAAGTTTTCTGCGCTTTGCCCTGCTCTCTGCTGGGCGAGGCAGTGGTCACTGTTACCATGGTCCTTCTTGATCTCTTTTCTATCGCTTCCAAGCCATCATTCCCCATTTCTCCCGATCACCCTGAATCGGGAACTTTATAGAAGCCAAGGTTTCATCGGCGTTCGGGTCGGTGACGTCCTGAAGCAGGGGAGGCGGAATTCCTGCAGTCCGTGTACCATGGGAATTACTCAAAAGGCAAGTTGATGAGTTTCTTAGTTGTAAACTGTAAAGGGGTGATATATGGGATGTGGTAGGCAACAGGGTAGAGGCCAGCAACGGCAGAATCCGATGATGGCCATTTCAGAAACACCCAGCCACTCCCCATCCAAGACCCACCGCACATGCAATCAAAGGGTACATGGGCTTGATGCAAGACGATTTGTCAACAAAACGATCCTGTTCGAAGGAGTAGGTGCTGGTGATTACTTCCTTGAGGAGTTTTTCAGTTTTATGATAGAGAAATACCCCAGTCTACTTATTCTTTTGAGCGGTGATTCAGTGGTCGTTCATTGAATCTGTTGGGCAGGTACGAGCCGCACCGGTGCTACCACTTTCCACAAATTGACCGCCGACGCAATGCCAAGGTAGACATATACCAGCATGCACCTTGGCGAAATCATGAGGAAGGAGCAGAGGCCATGCCAGACCGAAGAGCTACTCCTTCTTGTCCGCTGTGCTCAACAGTGGTGGAGAGTACCTGCTGAACACTGAGGTTGGCACGTGCATCGTCGCGGTTGACCCAGATACCAAGTCCAGCCATGACTCTTGGAAGCACACGAGGATGCCGGAATGGATTTGTGGATTCTGTTCACAGATGAGGTCAAACTCATTCAAGCTCCAGAGAAAACATGTTCTTACCCGCCCGTCATTCAAGACTCTTTCGCCACCTCACCTATCAAACACCGAGTCCCTCCATGGCCTATGCACACTTCTCATTCCCACGTATCCCACAGTGTGACAACATTCTCGACCCGTAATTTAAGCTCCATCACAGAACTAGAAGCCCCCACAGAACATCAAATCACAATATTTTTTGGTTCCAGAACTCCATCGAGATGACGTGCTAGCACCAAATCATAGCAAAAATGCACGGGCACAGACACCAAACATAGCCAGTGCCACAGCTAGCACAGTCTTGAACTTGATAAGACAAGACTTAAGTTCTCAACTTAGCCCAGGAAGTCGCGGTGACGAGCATGGACCCGGCCCTTCCTGGCACGCGAATCCGCATCAACGTCCAGGAGGGCTGGCAATTGACTGAGTTTGAGTCTTAGTCTAGTTCTGGTAAGCTTTGTGCAGGGATCCATGTTGTGAGTTATGTTTTGTTGTTTGGTGGTGTGGAACGAATAGGGCGCGGGGGCAGGAGGAAGGGAGGTCTTGTTCTTCAAGGATCTTGTGCTGCAAAGCGAGAGGTCCGGACTCCTCACGTTGGGATCCTGCTGTTGGTCATAATGTTGGTGCATTGGCTTGGCGCGGCCACCTGTTTGAGACACTTTTACGTTGTTGGGATTCGACTTTTAGAGTTCGAGATCGTGCGGATTCTGATCAGACTTCATCTATAGGTACGTCTCGTAGGGTAGCATTTTTTCTAGAATTTCCGCCCAATTCCCGGCAATCTAGATCCTTTGCTAGAGCACTTTGACAATCTTTAATGGAAGTATGCAGTATGCGCTATATGTTGGCCCGATGTGACAAGTGCTTGATGGCTGATGGAGGTACCACCTGCCCGTAAGCATACGGTTGTATATATAAGCTAGGCAATTACGCGCTTCCGCCTTTTCACCTCAGCACTCGGGTGGGCCGTGCAATAAGTCTGACCTGAGTGCAATGCATGCTTCTCCAGCAGCTTACCAAGACCCTCCTTGTACCCTTTAACTAGGGTTATATGGTCCGTATTTGGGCTATGTAGATGGTAGATGGAGGAGTGGCATGCTCATTTGCGGCTGACAGAGCTCCCTGAGTCCGTGGGGGGACGAGAGAGAGGGTAGATGAAGGGTCTAGGTACACAGTGTCAGCGGTCAATGTGCTTGCAGGCGAAGTCGGAAGACAGCAAGGCGAACCGTGAGGAGCGCGCCAAGGCGGGAAAGCCTGAAGCACCGGGAAATACAGGCATTTCGATGGAGGTCTAAACTCCTTAGAGGGGGTTATCTAGGGCATTGTGTAGAGGACTAGACTAAGGCTCACATTGGGATGATGAGGGTCACTCGCTGGGATTCTAGGGAGAGTATTTTGAGAAACTCCTTGACGATAACTGCCAGGATAAGATTAAAGGATTAAATGCGTTGGGTCGCAATGATTTGATTTGCCCTCCACTTCGAGCCCCAACAGCGGCACTGCGCCCTTCTTTTAATGAGGTCCTTTGTTCGGCCTCTAGTCAGACTTTGTTTAGGCTATGGAACCCCTGGAGTCAACTCTTGACCCTGGTCATGTATCCATGTATTTGGAGCAGCCCGGCAGGCACTGAAAGCCCAGGCCAGGGACTACCTCATGAAGCACAACATTGAGGAAGCTTGCATGGAGATGGGAGTGGAAGATTACAGTAGGTGTTTTTTTTGTGGTGCTCGATGTACCATAAGAATCCTGGTACTTGGGCACTCCGACTTTGTGAAACATCGCGACATTCAAGGATGGGGCTTTGAACCAAGCTGCCAGGTACCAGTGGGCACGGAATATCTCCCTAAGGTTCGCATGACAGCATGCTCCCTCATGCACCTCCGTCAGCGGCATCCTGGTAAAAGATCCCTACTAACTCCCAACAGGACCCTGTTGCCCTTGCTGAGCGCTAAGTCCCACTTAGGAGAGGCTGTCGGATGCGGTCAAGGCCGATGGAATCTCCCAGTTGGGGGGCAGAGGGGAAGTACAAGCGGGCGTCTTCCGAGAATATTGGGATCTGTGTTGGCTGTAATAAGGGATAGGTTCTTACGTAGGACACTGTACATGTAGCGCTTCGTTATAGGTCTGCCAGGAAGGTATGTAGAAGCGCTATTCTAGCTCAGCTGGAAGTTCCCGAATTTGTAGGTGAAACATACGGTAGAAAGCACACAGCCCTTGGATTTCGAGTCCCTATTATTCAGCCTCGCTCCCGAATCGCACTCTCACGTTAGGGATTTTGGGTGTTCCTTGAGATTGTACGTAAAAAGCCCCGCGCGAATCTATCAGCAGATGCTACGCTGCGCAGATCATCGAAGCACGGGCAGCGGACCTTTGCTGGTGATGGTCGCTCTATAGGCTTAGTACGGGCCAGCGTTGAAGTTTCAAAGGCTGCTTCCCCGCGCCCCAAACCCTCCAAGCTTTCATTCTGCTCCGTGTTAGAAGGGCCACCAGATCTAAAAGCCCTCAAGCCTTCCACCCCTGCGCAAAGGGTACCAACTACTGCGGTGCGTAAGAAGGACGGTGCTTGCCACCTGCATGTACTGTTGCAGGCAGCTATAGTTTATCATGCCTCAGCTTGTCATCCTGATCCCAAGCATCATCCTTATCAGAGAAAGTTCGAATCCTAGTGAACCCTGCGACGCCCCATTGATTTGAAACTCTTTGCCCTGCAGGGGGTCACTTCGTTTCAACCGGCAGGCGCTCCTGAAGGAGCAGCCCGTAGACCCGACAGCCTTCCTCTGCAAACACCTCCAGGCCCAGGGGGACTGCAGCAGGGTTGAAGGTCTGCGCGGCTTCCCCGCAACTTAATTGGGGCCTGCGGCCATGTCTAGATTTCGACCATCTCTGTTCAGATTCAGATGCTGTGATGAGACCGGCATGGCGAAAACTATGCATGTTCTGGCGGATTTATGGGTATAACCCTGACCAGTAAACAGTGGACCTGCTGTAAGTTCGGACAGGGCCCCGAAAGACCGGCACGGCTAGAGATCAACGCCGTTGAATTCCTGCCTAAGGAATGAACATCACAATTGTTTGCTTTGTTGTCGTCGTTTACTGTCGAAGGGGTGAAAGAGGATTGTTGTGAGGTGGAGTTTTCAGGACTAAGAATATTCAGCACGTTTTCTCACGTTCTCGCGAGAGCAGTCCAGCAATTCAGCCTCTTTCGGTTGCTATCACGGGCAGATTTTACTGGCCATAGCAATCGCATTTTGCAACTCTCAGGACATGGCTCGCAGGTCCCTTCTTCGCCTGAAAGCTCAGCTAGCGTTCGAGAAAGTTCAACGCAGTTCCCATCGTTAAACTTTCGGGGTGCTCGACTCGGGCGTTATGCTGGGTCACTGCAGATGAGACGTCCCATCTAAATAAGCAGAAGCTCAGATGACAAGCAGTGACCCAAGCTTCCCACAACGGAAGCTTCTTGGCAGGCGGACGAGCAGAAGGCCAAAGAAGAGCCCAAGACAGAGGCGGCGCCAGCGGAGCTGCCGCAGGAGATGTCGAGAGGTTGAGAGGCGTTAAAGTTAAAAGGCCGACATCAGGAAGCAATGCCCTGGCGAACTGACATTCATTATGCCATTGTGCCACACACCGACTAAAATTTACAAAGATCAGCCTCTCAGGTTCTGTGCAGTTCTAGTCTTTCAGGCAACCTTTGGTTGCACATTTATTGTTTTACTGAAGTCTTTCCTGAGGTCTAGAAGCAAGCTGTGCCACTGCAGGAGCCGGTGTCAGAGGATGCAGGATGCCAGCTTGCGGAGGACACCGGGGGACTACTTCATGGAAGTCAAGGGATGGATAGTGTTTCCGTATTCTCTGAATGTTTCGCTGTGAACTCTCAAGCATTGCGATTCAAACTTCATCGCAGGCTTCCTCATGCCGCATACGTGTTTCGTGTATTGAGTGGTGAAGGCCAGCCAGGTGGAGTAGAGATGGTTCTGATTCACAGCATGAACCTAGAGTCGAGTCTACTCGAGGAATGGAAGCCACACGGCCGTGTCTCAAACACAGATATCCCCTTCAGGCCTAAGAGCTTGGGCCTCTCGGGTGGTTGCCTTGCTAAAACAGCCAGCAGAGCTGTGTGGCGAGCTGCTCCTCCTGGAGCTTGGGGACGGCTGGGACCTGAAGCTAGTGCCTCCCCTGAAATCGAGACGCTCCAGAAGAAGCTCCCCACATGGTAGGATGATGACCTCAATGCCATCCGCAAACAAAGTCGTGATGCGTTCCTCATGGCTGCCTGGCTTTACCGGGAAAGAAGTTTCGGGTTTCATGTCGGTTCCGAGGTAGGGGTTCCTGGCAAGTGAGACTGTAGGGTTGCTTTTCTGTCTTCATCGGTACATCGCTGGGTAAGGGCCGTATCACAGTTGGTACTTGAGCAGGTTCTGGATCTGGCAGAACTTTGCGTACACATTTGGTTGGCTAGGTCTCTTGGTTTTCACCTTACATGAAGATCATGGACTTGGAAGATTGTTCACTGCAAGGGCGCGTGCAGGTAGAATCACAAAGCGACAGCACAGCAGTGTTGCATGAATCCTGCAATTTCCAGGCCAGCGAGGATGGGTCCCTCGAGAGAACGATGCTCGACGGCATCATTGAAGACTCTTGTGCCAGTCTTGACACAGTATCTTGATGAAGGGGATCCCAGAGTTGGAAAGCCGGTCTTCAGAAGGCCCAAAATAATTATCAAGTACGCCTGAATAGTTCTAGCCCTGGATGCTGTGCAGAAACATGCATGTCCATTAAAACACAGGTTTCAAGTCTTGGACTCCTGACCGGAATTGTACATCTTGCTTCAGGAGCCGTGATTCAAAGATTGAGGGCTTGGGAGGTTGTCTCGCAATTGCAGTAGTCATGCAGCCTAATGCTTGAGGCCTAGGACATTGCTGACAGAATGCCCAGTTACACCCTACATCAACCCAGCTTAGCCTCCATACAAGCCTTACATCATCCGTGTATTGCATTTGGAGGATCTGCAGATTGTTTTGCCTGCCCAGCTACAATTACGGGTACCCTATACGCTGGGCTTACAGCTTACTTTCAGCCACTCATTTTTCCTCAGGCTCCGGGAACTGCGACCCGATGCTCCAGAAGAGCCTGCAGAGGTGCATGGTGTTCACCAGTTGTCAGTCAAGTCTATCACCTACATAGATACTGACTTCTCACCCAGCTTTAGCCCAGCGAGTTTGTATTGCGGCTGACTCCGGAGGCAGGGGAAGCCCCTAGGAAAACCACCCGTAACCTGAAAGCCCAGACTGCACTTTTGAATTTATGGCTAGGCTGCGGCAGAGCCCACCGAGGAGGAGAGAGAGAAGGCCAGTTCCTTTCGTCAACATCTTGCAGAAATGGTCAACCATCTACATCTACATCCTGCCTATAATGCTCATAGCCCCTATGCTCTTTTGCAGGCCAAGAAGGATGCAATCCGAATGAAGGCGGCCTGGGCTGGGAATGGCAAGATAGTCCATCAAGTTCTTGGCTGGGCCTTCTGCTTCCCCAGAATCGGAAGATCATAACATCCAATTTCACAGGCTGCAACACCTGGTCCATCTTGAAGGCTACTCATTCTCATGGGTGAGTGAAGGCATGGCTTTCTTCCGACTGTTGCGCTGTTCTTTGAGGTTTCATCCTGAGGCTCTTATTGGGGACCGCCTGCAGACCGCCTACGTTCCTTACGAAGAGCATAAGATTGATTTGGGGCATCTTTACATCAGGAATCCCCATGCTTTCTGTATAGGGGGAGACAAGGTCTGCTCATGCTTGGAAGCCATTTCGTTAGGCGGTGTCAACATGGGTCCCTTTTGGGGGGCCTCTAATAATGGGCTGCGTATTTATTTTTATGCTGTAGGTTTTTCCCTTATGCTGGGCAATTTGTTTAAGGTAGTTCTTTCATTTAATGCTTCCAGGGTTGGCATGGTTCTTGAGTTTATGCTGGGGTTTCTGCATTTATGCTGGGTGTGTGTAGTCTTATGCTGCTGTGTTGTTGAATCCAGTCCGCCCTGGCTTCTCCTTATGCTGAGGGTGTTTTTCTAGAGGCTGAGGGTGTTTTTCTTTATGCTTGGGCTGTTTGT
>CAJNIZ010047471.1:19990-57504 GCA_905231905.1 Symbiodinium pilosum | reverse complement strand
TCTTTATGCTTGGGCTGTTTGTTCGGAACTACGGTTACATTCTGACGACACATACCTTAAATCGAAGCCTCAGACCTTACCACACTGTACCACACCATACCACTTCAGACCACACCACCACGCCACCACACCATCGCACCACCACACCACCACACCATACCATTCCATGCATTCCATGCAGAGTGTGGACATGAAAAGTATGGCGGTGCTCTGTGCGGGGGACCGCTTGAGCTTCAAGGAGGCGGCCACGTCTTGAACCACACCAAACCACACCGCACCGCACCGCACCGCACCGCACCGCACCGCACCACCGACCATCACACCACCACGCCGCCGCGCCGCCACACCACCACACCACCCCACCAAATCACCACACGGCCACACCACCCCGCCACATCGCCACATCACCACATCACCGCATCACCACACCACACCACCACACCACACCACACCACACCACACCACACCACACCACACCACACCACACCACACCACACCACACCATATCATTCCATGCATTCCATACGGAGTGTGAGCGTGAACATGAAAGAATGCTGGTGCTCTGTGTGGGGGACCGCTTGAGCTTCAAGGACGTGGCCACGTCATGAACCACGCAGCGCTTAAGAGGTACTTCCAGGACCATGTCACGGTGTGTGAAGGCCATGGGGTAAATGTCTACTAGCCTCGGAACGCCAGGGCGAGTACATGTACAAAGTTTGCACATGTGTCCAATCATGTTCTCCATGCATAGTGTGAGCATGAAAAGTATGTTGATGCTCAGTGCGCGGCGCGGGGAAGGGGCGCATAAGAAAAAACACGGTCGGCATCAAACCAAGCACGTTGACAAAAGGAAGATTTAGAAACCAAACACTTCCGCGTAACAGAAAAAACCACGAGCATAAAACCAAGCACCCACCAGCCCGGAGCATAAGAAAAAACACTGGCAGCATAAGAAAAAACACCTAGCCCTCTAATAATGATGCTGTATATTGGAGTCTATATTGGGACCCCTCATTTACCCATGCTTTATGTGGAAAGGGTTGCCCATCCTATCTCAGCTGATTGGAGCTGAGAGGCCTCCAATGTACTTATCACGGCCGCTGAGAATGGCGAGTTGGAAAGAGCGTTGCATCTCGTCAAGAAGGACCTGCAGAAATGGCTTTCTGGGTTCTCCGAAAAGGGGGGCTCCCAACTGTCGTATTCCTTATAGGTACTCCAACAAAAGGTCCCTAAGAGTTGGAAACCTTCTTAGGGACTTGAGCTACAGGTCTTGGCTGGGTGAAGACCCGTGGGCGACAGTTGCTATTGTCGATGTTGCCTCACCAGCATGGCCAGCTTCAGAAGGATGGTCGAAGACTGCCACAAAAACTCTGTGGGGCTCTGAGATCTGGAGAGTGGACCCTGATATCTGGAGGGTGGACCGTGCTGGCGGTCCACTTGTTGAATCGTTTTGGCTACCAAGGCTTAAGCCTGGATTGGCACTGGAGTAATTCGTAATCACAAACCATCACAAACCATCTCTTGCTCCAGCTGGATGTGCTACACATGCCTTCGTTGCAGGACACTGTCGCTGATGGTTTAGGGCGTGCTGACGAGAAGGACCGGCATAGCACCTGTACTGCTATTGGGATTACAGCAACTTGCTGTCAATGCACACATGGCCACAACATGACCGCCGCTGCTGCTTCAAAGAATGATCCGAATAACAGGACTGGGCGGTGACCGGGGCGACTGCATTGTAGTTATACCTTTCATGCAGCTACTCCAACGACAACATCGACAAGCGCGCTGCTGCTGCCACCGCAGCCCCCACCACTGCCACCACCGCCGCCGCCACCACCACCCCGGGCCTTTTTTTAAGAGCAGCCTGAGGAAGCCGTCAAAGTCACACAGGAGATGCATAATGAGCTGTCGCATAGCAATGCAGTCATTAGCAGCCAGAGTCGACTAGGGTCGATCGGATCTGCTGTCAGGAGCCTGCTACGGAGCAGGAGTCAAATTCAGCAGCGCGGCTGCATTTGTGACTTGCGCAGTGAAACTTGTGAGGAGCACCCCAGCTCCAGGAAAAAATCAAGGCTTTTCAGTTAAGACGTGTTTAGCATGCAGACTCGCAAGAGTACAGGAAAACAGGCTTCCAGCGAGCGTCTCCAACAACAAAAACTACATGTAGGTACTGTGCCATGTGCTTTGATAGCATGTGTTTAGACGTGGCAGTGTTTGTGGCTTAGACTGTTGCGCGCCCTTCCATTCCCTGCAGAAAATCTTCAAAATGTCACTGCTCAACTCCAAACACTTGACTGCTTGGAACATGACTCAGACAGACTCTTCAAGATGAGCGCAGACTCAAGCAGGCATTTTCAAAATATACCCTGCAACAGATAGACAGGTGCAAGCATACATACCTTCAAGGCAGGCCCCCCCAAATGGAAGAGACACAACATAGCGAAGCATGCTTTAACAAAGGCGGTCATCGAATTTAGACAAGGATTTGCAAACGCACCTTACGCCAGCTGCATGGCAAACATACTCCTTCCATACAATACATGGTAGTTTCCCCGAATTAGGGAGACCCTAGTATAGACACCCACACATTAACAACACCGTACACTGCAAGGAGCCCCCAAAAAGTACGTCCCCCCCCCAACTTGGGGAAACCCCCCCCATTGTCCCCATAGTTGAAGCAGCGATTGAGGCCGCTGCCGCATCCGCAGAGACCCAGGCAGAGGCCAAGGAGGAGGCTGCAGCCGCTGCAGCCGAGGAGGTTCCCGCAGCTCCCGAAGCTCAGGAGGCCGTCTGGCTTTCATTGTTCGAGCTCTAAACTCCTTAAAGGGGATTATATAGGGGATTCTATGCGGGACTTGTATGGAATTCATTAAGGGGGATATTAGGAATTTAGTCCAGAGTTCATTTCAACGTTGGTTTTCAGTTGATTTTAGTTCTTTGCGGACTATTATAGTTGTAGGCAGAAGGACGTTGACTCGTTGCTTGTGCTCCTCCTCTTCCTCCTCCGCTTTGCTGCCCGGTGTGGTTTTCCCAACATCAGGGTCACATGGTCGAGCTCTCGCTTCGTGCTTACCTCTTCTGTTTCAAAATGCTCTACTTGAGTGCACACCGTGTCTTCTTCGATTCAAAAACCTTTTTTTGTTGCGACAGGTAACACCCGCTTCAAAACCATCTCTGGAGTTGACAATTCGTTTGGCCAAGCTTCCTTGGTTCTTGCTATAGGCTTTAGCTTTGCTTTGCTGGAGAAGTGTGTCATCGCCTCGTCCTATCTCTGTAGCATTTTCTTTGACTTTCTGCTGCAGGCTTCGGATATAGAATGTTGGTGGCACGCAGCAGACAGTAGAACAACTGATGAGCAGCCATGATGCAAACTAACGGGTACCTAATGTGTCCCGAGTATGCTGAAGAGGTTAAGAGTTCTGAAGTGTGTTGAAAACATGATGGCCAGACAGCCCAGGAGCCTGCACAGCAGGAGAGCAACGTGCGCTGGCCACGCGTTCACGGAAGAGGGCACGTTCCTCTCCAAGAGTAGCCCCTGTCAACTCTGACAAGTCATATTCCCTATAGAATCCCGAAACAGAACTATGGGATCATTGCTTGTTTGTGCGGGCGAGTGGGATAGGTGCAGGATCTTGCTGATTTTCTACTGAGCCACATACTGTGCGATGCAGTGATGACGGGTTTTCTAGAAGTTGAGGGTTAGCGGGTGCCAGCCACAACATTGGCCCAAAGCGAGTATTTGAGGGGCCTACTTAAGATCCCTTGCTTGATCCACGTGGGTCTACCGGCAGGAGCAGTTGTGCTTTCATGCAAGTTCTTTAGTACCCTTCGTAGTTCCTGTGAGTCGTTGACTTTTCCAAGATTCAACCCAAAGCCCTAAAGCCCCCCCAAACCCTACTAATTACAGTTCAGGGCTTCGGGCCTTAAGGCACTTGTACACGTATAGCAGGCTCATGGCAAGCCCAGATGCAGCAAAGCCAAGCGCTACATTTTCCATGGTACAGCTTTTTTGCGATGTAGGCCCATAATTAGCACCAAGAGTAATACCAATAATGGTAATCTGTAGAGAGTGGAATAGTAATAGCAATAGCAAGGAAATGAATATTATAATCAAAGTAATATATTAGTACTTAATGTAGGCAGCCCCCTTTGCGGTGGTCCTGTCTGAGGGATTCACAAGCAGCGCTCACATTTAGCCTAATGCGTATGTTCCAGACCTTCACGAGCAAAGCAGACCATTGGCATGCATGTCAATCCTTGAACACTTCTGCATCACTCCAGAAGGTCCTGCTGTGAGCCATAATGTAAACTCCTCAAAGGGGGTGATGTAAGGTATTTTCTAGGAGATTCCTTCGGACTTATTGGGATACTCGGAGTTAGACTATAGCTCACGTGATGAACTCTCAGGTCGTTTCCTATAGATGAGGAACATGTCCTTTGCTGCAGGTGCCATTACTTATTCCTCGCCGAACGCCAACAATCTGGTGAATTCCTGGATGATCGACGTGCAATCCCCATGCTTTTGTATTTCCTTCAAATTTCAAGCTGAGAGGTTCTCCACATGATTAACCAGAAATCCCCGCCCAAACCCTCTCAAACTTCTTCATTAATGCGTTCCCCGTCTTGCCCCACATGACAGGAGCTGCGGCAGGAAGCGGCTGACTTTCTCTCACACGCAACTTAGCTAGCATCCAGGGTAGAAGACAATCAGAAGGGACTGTTTACTATGTAAGGATCATACTTCCCAAAAGTTGGGTACCGTGAGTTTGTTTTTACCAGAAACTGTCCAATGAAGAGTACCGCAAACGGGAAACTCATGTTCATGAAAAATGTCACCTGGCGGCGGGGCTTGCCCGACCGCATCTACTGCACTGGCTCCAGAGAGATCTGTTGAAGTAGGCCGTATCTGATAGCATCTTTCTGCTCAGACCGTACTAAAGCGCTGAACAACAAAAGCTTGTTTGGCATCGCCTGGCTCCAAGGGAGTTGAGAATGGCAAGCTGGAAGAAGCTCTCGAGGACAACTCCACGTTGCCATTGCTGCATGTTGTGGAGGATCTTGTGAGTAACTTCTACCCGTTCCAGTGGCTACAGCAATCTGTTGTGCATATTGGGTGTTTGCTGTTGTCTTATTGGTTTTGGCGTGCTGAGCAAGCGTATGGCGCTTTCGTTCCTACTAGTCGTGTGGATCCCCCGCTTTTGTCATCGTTGCTGCTGGTTTCATGAAAGCAGCAGGCTCTTGCAAGGAGTTGGATTTCTGTGGCTCAATGCCCTTCCAATAAAGTTCAAGCCAGGAGCTGAAACCAAAGCCCGAGAGTGCAGCGACGACAGCAGCCAGCCAAGAAGAGCTACCGCCGCTGATGGTCAGGGACCTTGCAGCACCTCGGGCCGACATTTCCCCTTCCCCACATAGGATCAAGGATGCCCGTGAGTGCTGACTTGTTGCCTAAATGAAAACCACAAATTTCGGAGCAGGTTTTGTACTGCGCGGTGTGCCACACACCATTGTGAACCACCGTGCTGAGCGTGTGTTCTGAATGGTGCTCGGGAGTAGCAGCTGGGTAGATGGAGCGATTCACTGGGTGGAAAGCAAAGCTCAGATGAGCGGAGGCCTAGTAGTAGTCCTTACAGCTCATGTCAAGCATGTTGGTGAGTGCGGATCCAGGCAGTAATGAGGCCCTGATGCAAAAAAAGAGCAAAGAGCACGACAGATGTAGCGCTGACGCGTAACACTAGTGCTGCCGGATCACATCGCCAAACAAAAGCTTCCAGCTACTTGCGTATGAACGCGTGAGGTGACAGCCCCCACCTTTGTGTCCTTCGGCATGCAACCCGGGCTGCTTGGCCAAGACAGTCTGCTTTAGCCCACTAACGTGGTCTCAGTCTTCATCGGAGTTTGCGCCACATCTTCCTCAAGGATCACTACAGAAGCCCTCTGTCGATTCCCTGATGCTCAGGACCTTCAGTATAGCCCGCATTTTGTAGGGTTGGGCACATCCGAAAGGTACGCGTACATTTATACTTACATTACATTTGCATCATACATACATGCATACAGACAGGCACACATAACAACAGCCTCTTTGGGAGACCCATGTGGCCCACTGTGTATGCAAAGAACATTTGGGCCGCCACCATCGATCCAGGTACCTGTTTGGTTATTACTTGCTACTGGAAGGACCCCTGCTCTTCACACAGTGCGCCTGGTGCAGGTTCTTATTCATCTGATTCCAGATCGGCTACGTGGAGCGGAAATCTGCTCTCCAAGACTGAAAAAAGAATCCCTGTGGATCCAGGCATGAGTGAGCTTTTTGCGACAATTTGATCACAGTAGAAGGTGAGGGCTTCACTTTCTTTTTGAGGTCAGTGAGTGGAATCGATAATTTCGAACACTGTTGAACTAGCGATAACTAGCGAGCATGCTGGATCCTCAGACATGTTAGATGCATGAAAGTGTTTCTCCCGTTACCACTGGCTAAGCCAGGAAGAGATCACACGGGCTGACCTTGGCACCTAATCCGGGCTTGCATTTAATTGATTACTGGCGGATGATGGAGGGTTTCATGACGAATGCATGATCATCACCAAGCGTAGTTGTTCTACGGAGAGCTCCTGTCGTATTCCTTTGAGAAGCCTCCACCTGGCATGGCCTGGTCAGCCCAAGGCACGAGATTTAGAAGCCCTGCCAGGCTCTGCCTCACAAGTATGCGAGATCTTGGGGGTGTTTGAGGGTCGACTAGAGTCAGTGCTGCACTTTAGGCTGTTTAGGTTGTAGGGTTTAGAGATCTTGGACATGGTTGAGGTTGATGGTGCAGTAGAGAAGAGATCGTACTGGTTCGGGGCTGGGTGAGTTAAAGGGCTGTAGGACAGAGGGTTAAGAGCTTGGGGTGTAGTACGCCGAGCTTCAGGTTTGGGTTGTGAGAGGTGGTTCGGGGGGATGTTGAGCACATAGATAGGTCGGAGGGTATTGGATTCACATATAGGATCTAAACTCGGGGACGGTGAAGAGTTCTGTCGTGTTTTATGGTGTAGCGTTTCCTCTTTCACCTCATGTACCGCACGGATGGCATGCTAAGTTCTATCAAGCTCAAGCCACTTCATGGGTGTGCCAAAGTAGTGGACCCGCGACAAGAAAGACCGCATGCATGCTCGTTATACTCGATACCACTCTCTTGGAATCAGTGTTTCTTTTTTGGTGGGGAATTTCGGGAACAAGGGTTCGAGGGGACAACAAGCTGAAGCGAGACATCCCCAGAAGGTCCAGGTGCTGCTGCGAGAAGCAGGTGCCTCCCATAGACACTGCCCTTGCGGATGATGCGGTTCGTTCGTTTCGGTTACACTTAGTCAGATATAAGACTGGGTCCAGGCTTCGCAACCGCATTTGCGAACCACATTGGATGCACCATAGTTGTACCTGTGCCTGCAGCTCTGCTGCAACGGGCTGCACGGTATTGCGCGCACCAGTTTAGTCTGGTTCGGCAGAGAAAGTGTCGTATGCAGTATTAGCTTATTCTTTTAAACTGTTGCTGCCCAGCTGAAGTTCTGGGATTATTGCTTTGATCAAACGCCGTTGCGTTGGCTCCAGGGCCCTGCAAGTGGGCCCTCGGAGGTTAGGAAGCTTGACTGGCTGCGAAGTGTGGGAGGGCAGAAAAATGTTTCAGACGTGCTGTGCTTGACATGAGCGTTTTGAAGTCTTCTCCGCGGTCCTGCAAGCGTTGCACTCATTCTACCCGTACCATCTTCTTCCGCCGTGTGGTGATAACATGTGACAAAGATGATGGCGAGGCATCCTGTGATGCCTCGCGAATCTAAATGGATGCTTGTTGCTAGTTCGCTTGGTCTAGCGAGTGGCAGTGTTTGCATGTTTTAGGTGGCACGTCTACTCGAGGACCCTGCGTTCGTGGGGTTTTTGAGCATGTGCAGCTGCCACCGTGTTCCAACAGCATACGCTCACCAGAGCATCCATGCCCAAACCATAATAACGTTTGTGTTCCAAGAGCATACGATCACCAGAGCATCCATGCCCAAACCATCATAACGTTCGTGTTCCAAGAGCATACGATCACCAGAGCATCCATGCCCAAACCATAATAACGTTCGTGTTCCAGGCGCATACGCTCACCAGAGCATCCATGCCAATGGGCCTGGAACATGGAAATCTGCAAAACACCAGGGTTTTTGCACATTTCAAAGCATCCGTGCCCAAACCACAATAACGTTCGTGTTCCAAGGGCATACGCTCACCAGAGCATCCATGCCCAAACCATAATAACGTTCGTGTTCCGAAAGCATACGATCACCAGAGCATCCATGCCCAAACCATAATAACGTACGTGTTCCAAGAGCATACGCTCACCAGAGCATCCATGCCCTCTCTTTATGCTTCAAACCCCAAGCAATCCTTGGCAAGTGGTATTTCTACCTCTTTTACTCCTTCCGAAAGTTTCGTTTTTTCAACTTCCAGAATGTGCTTCTCGCCGCTGTAGCGAAACCCTGAAAGTCGCTGAAAAAGTTGACTCGTCTCAGTGTTTTAGCCCCTCTCCAAAATAGGCCTCTAAAATCAAAAGCCCAGTGTTTTTGCACTTTTCAAATCCCCGAACCACTTTGCCTAGTGAAAATTTGCAGGGGTCACGAGTAGACGTGCCACCATGTTTTAGCGTCATGGCATCTTCGCAAATTTCTGCAAAGTTCCTCACTGCTTTGTGAACGTGTCTCGAACTTGCAGTTCTTTTCGGGATTCAACCGCTTAGAAGGGACCCTTGCTTAAAAGAGGTTGTATGGGGGGGTGAATCATTCCAACAAGCTGCCAGTGGAGTCTGAAGGTCTTCTTGCTTACCCGGCGGAAGAATCTGGCCAGTCGGGAACTTGGCGGTGCTGCTCCTTCACTTTCGCATTGGGCTTGATAAGCATGGGGCCGCTATCCTGAGAGGGCACGTTTGCATTCAATCCTGGCTGGCTGAGGAAAAGGCATTTTGATCAGAAACCACATGGTGACCCAAATGCGCAGTTTCTACGGCTTTTGCCGCTAAACCCGCCAAACGCCCCACCGCCACCCCTGCCACCGTTACCGCCCACCACCATCACCACGCTTTTGCACATTTTTGGCCACGTCTTTGCCCAGACCACGTGATAGTTTCCAGGAATCGGGAGCAGAAGAGGTATACTCGAAAGTCCGTTTTCTAGTGACGTCCCCCGCATGGAAACGCCAACTGAGGTCCTCGGGTGCCATGCTGGTTTGTGCATCAGGGCCCAGCGCGGTGCTTAGATCATCTTAAATCACTGCTTGCGACCATCATGTGTCCAAGATTCGAGATGGAAGTTCCTGCACGTCGCCATTAGGATCCTGGTTTTTAGGAGGGATTAGTGGGAAGATGTTGCCCTCTGCACAAGAGCAAGAGGATGGTGAAAACCGTTTTATTCTGGGGAGCATTGCAATTTGCTCTTCGCTCATGATGCAATCCCTCATATGGAGTGAGTCAAAATCTTGGGGATACGTCAAGGAACCACTTCAACTGACTTTCTGCACACCTTTGTTCCAGCACACGTCCCTGACATTAACCCCAGGAAGATCTAAGAAGCCTCATAGAAGTCCGCCTCGAAACATCTGTCACTGAGATGCCAACTCCGGGCAGATTGGTGCTGGACATGTTCAAGCCAGTGACTAACCAGTTTTTTGGGGTTGTGCTGTTGAGGATTCAGGGTTTTGCATACTAGCTATGATGCGCCTGTGCTCCATAATTATAAGCTACAACAGTCAACTGTTGCAGGGATCTTGTGCAGAGGTCTTGATATTTCTTCAGGCTCCTGCGGATGGGTTGCCGATTGGTTGGTGTTTGTCCTGGGTGTCCCAGCACAGCGAACCCCTTGCAAGGCTTGATGTTTGCAAAATTGGGCACTTCCATTCCCAAATCTGCATAGGCATAGAACGTGGAATCGACAGCTTAGGTTGTTACTGAGGAAAAACGAAGATCTTCATGCTGACACGTATGAGCACACGCTTTGTTGTTGGGAACTCCATACACACAGTGTCACTGGTTTTTGTTAACAATTGCGTACCGTGACAAGCTTCAGCATCTGATGCTTTGGGCTCCAACCGCGGCAGCAAAGTAGCCATTTCCCATCATGGAACTCGAGGCATGACATGACGCAGTCACTAGCCAGTACATTCGCAAGGTGCTTTTCACGAAAGGAGCAGATGAGCAGATGCTATGCAAGCGAGTGCGTTTGTGCTTGTGCAGACATGGCAGAAACTGCTCTCGCACCTCACTGTGAGAGCAATACGCCACACACTAAGATCGATGCGGTTCCTCCATTGTGAGCAACACATCACAGCAAACCCAGCCACCCCAGCAAAAGGCAAGATGCCGAGCATGTTGGGCTGCTTTGCCACCCAGCGCGAAGCAACAGAGGCGGGCAAGACACAAGCGGAACCTGCAGCCATCAGTGCGGCAGATGCCCTGATTCTAGCAAGTGACGCTCGGCATGATCAGAGCACCTCCAGCAAGGCAAGACATGTCGAAACTAGCCCAGATGTAGATCTTAACATAACCCCTGCGGTGTGTTGCTTGAGCACTTCCGCCTCTACTCAGTCTTCGCGGTGGGGCACCGCTGGAGTTATGTTACGGCGGAAGAAGTCTCTCAGGAATCATCCTGGGCAAGCGCTGCGGTGGGATCTAAGGCAAGCTTGTTTGGCCCCCAGGGTACTCATAGCCCAGGTCTTGGTCTCCAAAGCCCGGGGCTCGGAGAAGGCACGGCGCGAAGAGGCGGCGCTGCGGGGGCTGCACCTCGGGCTGCTCAGAGTTTTGAAGTTTGAGGCTGGGGTTCGGTGGGTTTTTCCTGTAGCCTGGATGTCCTACTTTCAAGTTTCTGGGGTGTAGAGCGTAGCCACATTTGGATCTGGAAGACCCGATTAGACAAGCACATCATCAAATAGAGTAAATGGAGTTTAGGATTCCGGGTCGTGGGTTTCCAGGCAGGTCTATTGTTTCTTGGTGGCATCATGTAGGGGTTGGGTTTTAAAAAAGGGTCATGAGGAAACGCTATCTGAGAAGAATTACGGGAGGCCGCTGCGGAAGATCATCTTTGCCTGTAAATTTGTACACTAGGCCACTGTGGCATAATACCAAAGACCCGTGAGTCTGAGAAGTTTGCTTGTTCAGGGTCCCTGTGAAATTTCCACACTGCCCCGAACACTAAAACCCCATCTCCTAACTTCTAGCAGAGAAGCCTAAGATCCCAGAACCTCAGAACGCTGACAAAAGCAGGACATTGGAGAAATTGTCTACCGACAAGCTCCGCAGTAACATGACACTCTAACCATATGAGCCATAATCTAAACTCCTTAAGAGAGTTACATAGGGGGTTATTTATAGGGATTATCAAGGGGGATACTAGGAGTTTAGACTATAGTTCATGTATATACATATATATATATATGTATGTATGTATTATATATATATATATGATAAAGGGCCCAGTGATCTGATTCTGAGGCAGCAGCTGGCCCGTACCGAGCCTGAGGCCGTGATTGCCGCCGTCCCTCCGCGAATACGAGCTGCGAATAGCATAATAAAGTAGATTATAGTATATTCTGGTATCTTATGGTATATTGCTGTAGTAGTAGTAGTAGTAGTAGTGGTAGTAGTAGTAGTAGTAGTATATTGAAATACATAGTCGCATATTATAGTAGTAGATACTTCTTGCCGAACAGACGTAAGACGTGAGGCCTACGGACAGGTGAAGGAAATTAGTGGACTAGGTCCGTAGAACCAAGGGGCTGACAGTTAGCACCTATAGTCTCCCTTTAAGTAGATAGAATACAGCGGCCATATTATTGGGGTTATATGGGGAGAATGGAAAAGAAAATGGAAACTACTATTTAGGGCTTAGGGTTTTAGGGCACTTAAGTAGATAGAATATGGCGGTATATGGGAATTGTAGTATATATGCCCAACGCCATAGTCTATCTACTTAAGGGGGACTCTAGGCATTGATTCAGGGAGGACTCTAGGCATTGAGGTATTATGGAAGCCTACGCCCTGAAGGGCCAACCTTTTCTTTGAAGGCAGGTTCCTGAAACTTAAAAACAGCTGCAGCCAGAAGCAAAATTGTCCATCAAGCCTGAGGGGCCGCGCATGGTTGCTCTTTTACTCAGAAAATCCAGGCATAGTACAACCAAGCTTGAATGCCAACTACGCTTTCTTACGTATCCCCTGTGATGTAGGATGATGTAGGAGCCTTCAGCATTTTTTGTTCAAAGCCGCTTGCCTTGCTGGAGGCTCTAGTTCATCATGGACATTTCGGCTCTACACATTCCCAAGCTCTGGGACTCAGACTCTAAGCTTTGATGTAACATGATCTAAGCTAAGGTAAAGCACACCGTGGAGTCAACAGACTGGCGAAAACGACTTGCAGGTTGCGCCAAGCTGCAGTGGTGTTTTTGATCATGCAATTTCGTGTCACGGTATTAATTGTGCTGCCGTGACTGCTGTCGTGCTTATATGTTCATGTCATGGTCTTACCATGTCAGGTGACATCATTGCTGTGCTTGCATCGCCAAAGCCGTTGTTCGAACCCTCCAGTAGCACTTTGCAAAGGAAAGCAGAGCTCCCCCCAGCCCTGAGCTGTCAAGCATCGCGCGGCCTATTCCTTCACTGCAGAACTGCAAATATCCTGAGTATTCAGCCGTTTGTAATACAAACCGTAGACCCGCAAAATGCCAAAACAGCCCTTCTGAGAGGCTGGTCAGCCGTGCTTCCAGCAACAGGCGCCTTGCCCTTTTCAAAAGTGTGGCCCCATCTTTTGTGATGTATGTAGTTGGTTGTAAACTGCAAATCATAAACCTGAGTATGCCTCATCTTGCCCCTGTGGCATGGAATTTCTCATGCTTCGACCAGACGGCGTGACAGCCATCCATCCCTGAGCTGCAGCAATTGATAGCTAGTGCTTTGGAGTGTTGCGTTGAGCATCCAGCTCCCACTTTGAGTTGAGGTTGAACTGTTGAAGGCCACAGATTGTTACCTATATTACTATGGAGAGAGAAAGCAAGTCAGTTCCAACCAATACCTGGCCGAAAGGCGCCTTTAAGTTGGTGACCAGCTGCGCATCTCACGAGGCGGAAATTGTTTCCAACGGAAGGGCTTCAAGATTTCAGGCTTGGGCCACGTGGGATCTTGGTTGTTGAAAAGGGAGGTTGTGGGTTGCGCGTTTGTGAGATCTACGGCTTTGGGTTTTGGGGCTTATGCCAGTCGCCAGCGTAGCTAACTCTATGACTCTATGACCTGGACGCGCTTGACTCTCAGAGTACAGGAGGGCTATGAATCACCAGAAGCAGCCTGAGCCTAACCCCTTTGTGTTGTAAGTCTACCTTGCCAATTTCATGTCCGGTCGTAGGTACCAGGTGTGCGTCGCGATGCGGTAGCCGCGCTGCGGCTCCTGAACCGCAATGAAGGATGGGTGGACTTCTTGCAGCTCCTTTGATGGTTTGGCATACAAGCGGGTTTGTTCAGACCTCATGTGGGCGATTCTCGAAGTCAGGCAGTCTATGCAACCCCAACGTCGAAAGGCATTACCTAGAGTGACCTAGACGGCCCTCTCCGCAGCCCGGACGCGGCTTCAAAAAAAAGAGAGAGAAAGGGCCTTTTCAAGATCCCCTGTGAGCTGGACGTTTTCAAGCGCATTGATGGGATTTACAGCCAGTTCCCCACAGCTTGACTGTAGGAGTTCCTGATTACTTTGAGGACTTGTTATTGGCCATGAGCTCATCAGGGTTTAAGCGGACCCCGTCTCCCTTTGTTCACCCTTTGTGTCGCTTCATGGAATTCCACCTGTTACGGTTTGGGGTGTTCGCTGGTGTGCTGCGTCTCTTCTTGCCCGCATTGCTTATGAGGCGGCTGTCACTGGATGCCGTCTCCCCACAGCACGTGTGCGATCTTGTGCTGGGCATGGTGCAGGCTCTGGGCAGGTAGGATTGGGTTTATGTTGTCCATTAGGCATGTTGCGGCTGCGTCACACAGAGCGCGGGCGCGACTTGCATCCTGCACACCAGAGATGTGCGCATGTGCAGGTTGCTTAACAGATCAGCACCAGTCCTGCTGACACTAGCACCCTCATAGTTTTCGTGTGTTCAATTGCTCTTTGGATGTTGACCTTTCTTTCGATATTCTTTCCTAACGATGAGAACGATTATGGTCATAGATGAGTGTAGTATGGCACTCGTCGTGATGTAGGTCCAGGCCTCTCCTGTGGCCAGGACAGCAGTGCAGAGGTGCGTCTTGCAGCGATGCAGACCATGCCTCTCGCATTGACGAAAACTTGGGGCTTCTTAGTGGGGCTATTGGTATTATGTAAAGGTGAAGTTACATTGCGCAACGTAGGAACTACATAAGCATGATGCATTGTTTTGTTCAAAATCCGGGGGTCAGAGCATCAGGTTCTTTCGGCGGCGTGTGCGGGGTGGATATGAGTGAGCAGAACTACAGAAGCAAGCAATAGGTACAGGGAAGCAAATGTGCATCTGTAAGCCTGGGACGCAAGATTCCGAGAATGTGGATTTTGGACGCAAGCTTGGTAACAGACCTCTGGCGTGAGCTCATGTAGTGCATTTCTAGATACTACACGTTTACTTCGTTTGCTTCGCTCCTTCAACAACTTCAGTCTTCTTTGCGCTGCTGATGCAGTTAGCAGAAGGAATAAAAGAATTAGTGAAGCACTTGCATGGTGAGTGGAGACACGTGACGGATAGGAATGAAGGAGGTGTGTCAACAGACACAAGCCGACGAAGATCCTGGAGAATATCGGAACATGTTGCAATTGTACTTTCAACCGTTACCCAATGTAAAATGTGAATGAAGATCGGCGCCGCCATCAATGTTTGAGAGATGCACACAATCGAGATATTTGTAGACTGGGCTCAAGGACTCAGATTTGGGGAATGTCATGAGGATCCTACTAAATTGTGTTGCGCAAGGGTTAGGCCTAGGCAACCTTGCACGTACGCGGACCAGGCGCAGCAGAAAATGCCACACTAGCAGAATATGAAAATTTGCAATCCTCACAGCGGGATGTCCCTTTTCTGTAACAAATCCCAAAACATAATCCTAATATGCTATAGCAGTTTCCATTTCATTTTCCACTATCCCAATGTAACCTCAATATATCATATAACCCCAATATAGGTCATATTATTCCAATTCCAAAATATGACCCGAATATCCTTTAGTAGTTTCCATTTTATTTTCCATTATCCCAATATGATCCCCATCAAGGTCATTCTGTTCCAAATCCAAGGACTGCCTTGGACATTCAGCCAGGAGATGAGGAGGCCAGGGTTTGAACTGAAGAGATGGTTTAGGGGTTTAAGGTTCTCGGAATTTGTGGGGTTCTTGTTGTCCGAATGTCGTCGGGGTAGCTGATAGTGCGGGACTCCAGGAGACGCCTTGGTACTTGAGTTACTGTTAGGCATTTATTTGGTCTTCGGCTATGCTAGGAACAGGCTCCAGCACTTGCGAGGCAAGATTCCCTCACCCACAACAGGCGTGATGCATGCGGATATTGAAGTTGTCCTTAGTGATGAGCCTTCACTTGCAGACGATCTGCAGGCTGCGCTGGTGAACCGTGGCATGTGGATTGACGCCCTCAGCGACCCGGATGTAGATGTCCGGATCCAGGCAGCGGCAGCTGCTGAGCGAGTGGCCGAGCGCGCCTGAATAGCAACATGGGAATGATATTTCTGGTGCATCTTTTCTGTTTTGCCGTCTCATTGCCAGAAGCTTTGTTGGGACGCCATGCCGCTCCTAGCAGCTGGAAGGTAGTAGTTTAGTGCTGGATATCATTGAAACAACTGAAGCAGTGCCGCAATGAGGTTTGCTGGAAATGGTTGGCCTGGAGGATCCAGCTTCAGACTCCATCATGCTCATGGCTGACGCACTGGGAACTGCTGTGAGCCAGCAGATCTCTAATCAAGGCGCCACTGGGCTCAAGCTCCATAATGTTTCCAGCGCACGGTAGCCCAACGGGGGGCCAGCGCGCAGATGTCCTTAAGGTTTTAATGGACGCCCCTCCCACCCCCAGACGTTCGCCAAGCACCCCCTACCGGAGAGGACAAGTGCTCTTGACAGATCCCCGAAAGTGCCGAGGAGAAGCATCCTGGCCCTGGGATGACGTACTTCCAACGCCGCTGCGTGGCCTCCTTGGCCCTTCTCAAGGAGTTTGGCAACCCTGCTGCCGCACATTGGCTGACTCAGCGCCCAGACTGCCTGCAGGGGGACAGCATGACAAGGTTGGGTTAGTAATGGTCAGTCTAGCTTCGTTGGCAGCCTGCCGCTGATGCGCTGATGAGATTCAATGACAAGTAAGGTAAGATTGCTTGTTCAAAGGGATGTAGTCAGTGCAACCGGCAACGCGTGTGGCATGTGAAAAGGTTTCATGGCCATCCAGATCCTCAAGTACGGCTCATGGTCGTGTGCACCACAATGACGCCTGGCACGCATGCACTAGACAGTTGTGTTGCGAATCACGTTAACCACGTGATCATGAAGTGCTGCCCACGACCCCCCGATTGACCCTGGCTGTTGTTGTAGCAACAGCAGCAGCAGAAGCACGAGTAGTACCAGTACTGATGTACAAGGCATTAAGCTACTGGCTACAGTGCCTGTGGTACTTTGTTCCCCAGAACGTTTCAATGATCCTTTAGTCCGTCTTCCCTCACTCTGGGGTCGAAGGAGTGCAGAAGCTGCCAAGCGGCATGCGCAAACGGAGACGAGTGTTGCTTTGTAAGAATAGTCGGCTCTCTAGCTTTTTCTGCATTTGGTGCCTTCAGATGACTGAAGAATTCGTTGGGGCATGTATTTGCGCGTAGATACTCAAATGGCTTTGTTCAGTCCTGCGCCTGGCAATCCATTGGCAAAAACATGTTTCAAGCCCCCTGAGGCGGCCTTTGAGGTAACAAAGCAAGCTGAAATCAGAAAGCAATTTGTAGACTTGACATGAAAGGGTCGTTGTATAGAGAATAGGATTGCTCGTGGCTTAATAAAGGTTCTTGGATATTCGGATGGGCATGCTTACCTTGCTTGTTGTCAGGTTGTGTTGAAGCACCACATACAACAAGCATGCGGCGGGGAGATGTCAAAGCTGATGGGCCTTCCCAAGAAGGAGATCTGCTTGATGAGAGATTTGCTTTTTGGACCTCGGGTCTGCTGTGTTCTGACCTTTCCGTCCACACATGCATTACATTTGGGTCACTTGGTTAGTCGGGCTCCCCTCAACCGTCTTTCCTTTTGAAATCGCTCCATGAAAGCTGGCATTCGTCAAATGTGGCCCCTCAGCAGTCATGTGTGGCCTGGCAGCGTGTCGCGCCTGAAAGGAGCAAACAAATGTTTCAGTAGGTGTCCAGAAAGTAGTTCAACGCAACAGCGACCTTTGTATTGAAAACTGTCCTGCAAGCGCCGAAGGAGCTCGACTCTCAGCAGGAAGCGGAACTCTGCGAAGCCATCGCAAAAGCTGCCGGGAGCCACCTGTCCTGTTTCGACAGATGATCTGGATGTGCTTGCAAATCCAAAGTATTGGTCACCCCGCACCAATCTATTTATAGACAAAGTGTTGCTTGAAGAGCCTCCGGACTCGAACTGCGGTTTTCGACGGTTCCCCCGAATCGAAGGTACCCGCGCCCAAGCAAAGCTACTTCTTCCTTGTGTGGAAGGGCGTGGGAGGTTTCCACGGTTGTCATGCCCTGGCAAAGACGATAAACCTGAAACAGGAAGTTTGTAGCGATACAGAATGAAGTCTGCACCAAAGCAAGCAGCGAGACTTGGACAGCACTCTTTCTGAAAGCATCCTTGTCCACACGGGATGCTCACATGGTGATATGGTAGGGAGGTTTTCAAGTACGTAGACTGGCAAGGTTCTGAGACCCAACAGCCTCAAACCCTGAACTTCTTTGCTGCTGTCTTCCTGTCACCGTTGTTTGGTGTTGCACCCTCAGAGGCTCTGAAGGCTGGCGACCACACCTCGCACGATATGAGGAGTCCGGCGAGGCGGATGACATGCAGTTATACATCTATATATGCATAATACTTATGTACACATCTATGTGTGCATGTGTGTAGGCATGCATGCTTTTGGTCGGCTTGGTATTGCCAGTTGTTGAAGCAGCTTGTTGGATCAAGGCTTTTGATCTGGAGTCTTGCCCTGCAGGTTGAGTCTGGGTTAGAAGGGTGTCAAATGTGATTTGATGGGCCTTGCCATGTGTACATTTTTCCTACTTCTCACACTTTCTTCCAAGTATATACTCCCCCTTAAGTAGATAGAATATGGGGCATTTGGGGATCTTATTATAATGTATATACCCAAAGCCATATTCTATCTACTTGACGGGGACTGTACACGGTTCCATCCTTCCTCCCTTATTGTCGTGGTTTCGATAGCTGCGGCAGGTGCCAAGCCTCACAGCGCTGACGCTTAAGTCCTGCACAGCGGATGATGGCAGTTGGGCGGCAATATCTGAGGCTTCAATATCGTTTGTGAATGTTTTTGATTAGTTGCTTTGCGAAAAGCTGACATTAAAACTTGTTCACATCAAGCTCTCGTTTCTTCATCAGCGGGCTGCTCTTCCAGTTCCACATGTTTCGCAGTGCTAGCAACTTCAACATACAATCTGCAAAATTAATGTTGTCGTGTTCAGCTTGTCGTGGGTCATCACTCGGACGCGAATGCCTGCTTGGCACGCCCGTCCTTACTGGCCTGAGACGTGGACCTGTGCTGAGGTGTGCGTCGGCAGCTGGTGAAGAGCCTTGCGCCTCGAGAGTTGCCTGGCAAGGCTGGGCGCAAGCAGCTTGTGTTGGTGTGGGGGTATGGCTGGATGGCGCTGCGCGCCTCGTTTGGCCTCGGAAGAGACCAGAAAGCAACTACCACAGAAGGAGTTTTGAGCAGCCATGTGCAGGGAGTGGCTGCGGCCATAGGTATTCTGGACATCAGGGTTTTGAAAACTTGAAAGTCCGCTTTGAAGACTGATGCCTCAGTCACAAGTGTAATGAAAGATACCCTCTCTTGCAGACAGCCAGGGGGAAGCCACTCTAAAAGACATTACAACTTACATGGGTCCAGCTATCATTAATTGCGCTGTGATACTGATCTTGGTCAGGCTCATTGTTGATGCTCACATGCGAAGAACCAAGCCGCCTATTAAGGACCACATACAGAGAAGTCTGTCCTGGGGTTATTGCCAAAATCAGACCGATTATGATACCTCTTTGCGTTACCATTGCTGCATTGGAATTGCCCATCGTCCTGTATCAAAACCTGTTTTGTACAGTTCGCAGCTACCTCAAAACCTTTCTCCAATTATTCATGCCCCCTCCAAACCTCAGAACCTTTTGCAACATAAACCCTAGAAGAGACATTTATGGAGGGTCCCATCCAACAGAAATTCTCAACCATATCTGGGCATTCCGTCAGGCCTTGGCCGGCCAGGGCTTTCCGGCAGACTTCTGTAGCAGCGCCGAGATTCAGGCGCGATTCAAACTAGGGACTCCTCAGATGAAAAAGGGTGGCGGATTTGCCTCACCCCCAGGTTCACATCTGATCTACTGTAAACAGCTGGGTCTCTGTGGAGAGTTATGTCTTACAAGGGCTATGCCGAGGATTTGGGGCTGCATCGATCCGGGGTAGGACGCAGGGTTTATAGGGTTTGTGGCCCATGGGCTTCAAGAAGATGCAGGAAGTCTTTTTGGGTTTTGTGATCTAGACAGCGCGGCAAACTTACAATTTGCAACTGTAAGTATCTCTCTCGCTCTCTCTCTCTGACACAACATAAACATATGAATCCCACTGGCCTCTATAACAAACATTCCGCCCATGTCATGGCGAATATTATCAGGATGGAGGTATTTATTATTAGGAAGAAGGGCCCGTGCCATCCAGGTTGCTCAGGGCCTTGCGGAGATGTTGGCCAATCCGGCCAAGCTTCGTCAAGCTCGGAATCAGGATACACGCAAGTCACGCTGGCAGGACCGCAGAGCAGCAAATGTCTTTTGCATGGCTCAGGCCAACGGGGCCATCAGGGATGGACATATGCCTCCGCTTGCAAGAAGGTAGCAAGATGCCTGATGCTTTGACCAAACTTATTTGTCACGGTTCCTGCGGGCAGGACCTGGCGCAGCGGAAGCAGGCATAGCAAAAAGGTTTGCCTGCCCGTGCTGGTGATAGGCAGACGCGTGTGGCACACCCCCAGACCATGGTAGAAAAACGTGCAGACTGGCAGCTTGCGATGAGCGGTGCCGTCGCGCTTATACTCAGGTTGTTCCTGCGACCATTGGCTAGCTTCGTTTAACAGCTTTAGAAGGTCTGCCACAGTGACCCCAGATGAAATTAAACCAGGCCCCAAACCCTGAATTGATCCCGACCCCTGCGGCTCCCTACCTTTTGTTCCAAGGCCGATGTACGAGTTGGCGGACTTCGGGGATCCCTGGGATTACTGGTCGGTCCATGCCAGCCAAGATCGCACCAAGGCTTTCTGCCACATCTACCATATCTCAGAATCGGGGGCTGCTTCTTGGGTTCACCAGGCATCAGAGGGCGAGGCTGTTGCCAGGGGTGTGATGCATTCTGCATCTGGGATAGCCAAGAGGTAGATGGCCTGGAGTACATGACGCCTTCGTAGGTGAGCATCGTCCAGAACAGCCGGTTCGGCATTGGCGACGTGACCTTCTTGATGGTCATCTACGGAAAGACGCAGCCTTAAATCGCACATCATCCATGACCATGTTGGTGATGCATCTCTCCTGCTCAATGGGTTTTAAGTCTTGCGTCTGTGAGGCTAGAGTACGTCCAAGACACGGTGAAGAGGAGCCTCCTAGCCAAGGGTGTTTGAATACTGGTGCCTGATTGACGGGCATTTGCCCAACATTCGCTGACTGTGTGGTTAGGGGGCGTCGCAGTACAGGGCTATGAGGGTGCCAAACAAGGATGCTAGGAGTCAATGATACAGTGTCCATAGTAAGCACCTGGCCAATGAATGAGGGGCGTTTTGGCAAAGTCAGCTGCATGATAGATCCCGCTCAAGCTGCTTTCTGCAACTCCACGTGCAACCGTTCTCGCACACCCTTAAGGACTTGACAGTCCGAGTTTGTGCTACCTGAAACCGTCTAAACCCTAATGTAATGCGTTAATAGGGACAATGGTGACAACAATAAGAGCCCGGCAGTGAGAGACATGCTGACGGCCATAACTTAAATACCCGTCGCCCTGCCGCACTGAAGCTCTGAATTTGTTGGCAAACTTCTTGAGCAGAGCTAAGTATGTCAAGTATGTCAGGCATTACCTGGGAGTTTCCCAAAATTAGGGGTACCTTGAAAGGGGTTTATGGGGATATATAGGGTTGAGGATTCAGGGTTTAGAGTTTCCCAAAATCAGGGGTATTCTTTTGATTAAGGGTTTTTGTATTGTGAGTATTTGGAGGTCTAGATTGGGTTCCCTATTTAGAGAAACTAGCACCTGTGGAATATTTGCCAGGCTCACAAAGCACACCGTGCATCTCACGGGAGGTCGCAAGCTTGAGGCCAGGCAACCAGAAGCCTTGCAGGGGTAATGTAGACCCATGATTGATAACCCCCCCCCTCCTTTTAAGGCCCAAATATTAGGATCCCTATCATAATCCCTATTAAGGGGAGGGGGTTTATTAATCAAGGGTCTGGGTTATAGACGGTGCTTCTTCGTGCTTTTGCAGGCTTCCGCAACTTAGTGACACAGTGAAAAGCTCTGAGCATTTTTCAGGCAGGGTTGAAGCCACACAAAGTAGATGGTCATAGCTGGCACTTGCATCCTGCAGGCGAGCTAGTCTTGCAGGTAAGTTTACGCGGTGCAGGCTTGACTCTTGTGCTGATCAGTTGGTCTAGAGCTTAAGTTTGCCCAAGGCATGGAGGCAACCGCAATATGTAGGCCAGGCGACCGGAGGCCACTGGCTTTGTAGCATAACTACACGAGGCCAGCGGCGCCAAAACGCAGCATACGCGTCATCAAGAAGCTGAGATGAGCAGTCGCAACTGGCTTTTTGTCAGGGGGTCACGGTTATCCTCAAGTCGCCCGAGGCCAAGCTGGAAAAGGCTGCGCTTTGCCCATAGTTTGGGCTAACGGCTAAGACTTCTGAAGTCGTAGCTTGGACTATCTTGGATTTTTGGCAGAGGCAAAATAAATGTAATGGACATGCTGCGCAATGATCTAGCAAGTATGGTGGCAAGGCGGCCTGCTGGTTTCTAGCTGGGGCTGGTGGAAACTGACAGGCGCTTGAAATGACGCATGGAATTCCTAGCTGGTGTAGACTCTTTCTGGCACGTTGTTCTCCACATTTTGGCAGTTTTCAGCTGATGGCCTGGGACCGCTAAACAAGTCAAAAGAACGCCTTGGAGCAATGGAAGTGCACTGTCCAAAAGGTATTCTGTGGGACTGCCAGGACAAGCCAGGAGAGACTAATCTTTGTAAAAAAAAGTCTACTAAGCCTTGCACTACTGATAAGTCCCGGTACACCCCAGCAAAAGAGAGACACTGTTTGGAGAAAGCCTGTTGGTTGAGGTTAGGCCTGCTGGGCGACTGGGCAGTTGACCGTCTGCACAAGATGACACAAATGGCTGGTGACCTCAGCAAGGGATCTTTGAAGGTGGTTGGAGGGATTTGCCGGCTGTATGTCGATTGGGGACCTAAAGTAGACAGCCAACAAGCCTCCTTGCACAGATTTCAAGGCAGTATGTGAGTAGAGGCTTTAAATGCACGGCACTTTTCTGGCTGCTGCCCAGAACGGCGTTTGGTGCGATGGCGTCCTGGCCTCGGAGTTTTGGTCACTTTGAAACCTCTTGACACAAACTTGTGACATAGACCCTAGCTGCCTCCCACGGAGTTCACCCGAATTATTCCATAACGAGAAATGGCCGTTATTTGAGGATTGGCGGCGCCCGCTTCTCATTGATGCCATCGGCTGGAAGCTTATGCTCAGCTACAGGGGCGCTTGGATGCACAAGCGCTTTCGCCTGCCAGTCCAAGCCAGACAGCATAAAGGGTTCTGCCCAAATCCAATGTCCAATGCTGAAGATGTTTTTTTTGCCTGCTTGCCGCAGCTTTGTGCCAGCTTCGAGTTGCCAAAGGCACTCAGATAGGTCCTCCCCTTGCGACACTCTGTAGAGGCATGGCTTCCAAGTTTGATGGCGCGGAATCTTGGCTTCTCAAGTTGTACCGTAAGAGGCCGAACACACTGAAATTGGTAGCAAAGCGCCTGCGATGGGCCTGCGTTTAAGGTGCGGGATCCTTTCCCCAAAGCCTGATGAAGCCGAAGAACATTAATGTGCTGCGGTCCCATGAATGTTAGCCTCCAGAGATTTGTTGTCTTCAGAACAGTGGAACTCTTTTGTTCATCTTAGCTTCACTCGGGAAGGTGCCAGACCATTTGGCATGCTTTTCTGTAACGATGAGGATATTTTCCGATTGGTCCTGGTGTTGGCTGCCGTGACAGATAGACGTACTGGAGACGATGGTTATCAAAGACGAGCCTGTGTTAGGACATGCTCAGTAGGTCCTTCCGTCTTCCCCCCTCTGTCTTGTTGCTTAATTATCTCTCATCACTCGTGGAACCCAGAAAACCTCAAGTGGAACACAGCAAGTGAGAGAATCGTAGCAAAAAAAGACCCGAGATATGTCTCACAATGAGGGTCTCTCAAAGTGAAGAACAAAATGCTTGTGCCCTTCTGCAACGTCGCGGACCCGAATTTTTCCTCCGCCATGACATTGTCATGGAGAGTTCTTCCTGACAAAATTCTGAGGAACTTTGTAAGCTCCAAACCATTACAACCACAGCAAGGATTGTTCCTGGCCTTCGGACGAGGAGCTTCAGCAGGCAGGCTTGGGCAGAACAGCCAGTGTATGTTTCGCCAAGTTTTTCGAAGCACTCCCCTCCTTGTTGCTCATCACTACTCAGAATCTTCTACTTGTTCTTACCTGTCTATGTATGGAGTGCACTTCCTGAGGCTTAGGCTTATGAGCCTTGAGCAATAAGATGCAATAATATAATTTGGAGAGCAGAGGCTGAGCACGCGTTGCATGGGGTGAATATAGGGATTGTTAAAGGGGTGTATGTGGGGATAATGGAAAAGAACATGGAAACTACTATATTCGAGTATATTTCATTATCAGTTTTCGGGAACTTGAACTGCCTGTAGTTTTCTAGACGACCCCCCCCATCGAAACTTCACAAAAATCAGAGATGCCAAGCCTGAAATCGATCGATCTCACTAGCAATCCCTATGCTCAAATCCTGAATCCTAGTTAGAAACAATCTTCGTAAAGTAAACCATGTCAAAACAACCCCCATTTGATGGAAGCCGGAGGTACAGGAGATCAGAAAGATCTGCGCAGTGGCTTTGCTTGCAAACGTTTTTTTTTTGGTGTGGTCTCTCAACGATGTTTCGTCGGGCGCTGCATTTTTTGAGAAACGCCCGGTTGGTGCTCACATCAATACATTGCAGAGAAATTGAGCTTTTGATATTGTAGGGGGCTGGAAATCTTGAACTGTACGATTTCACTTTTATGTTCAACAATGCATCCATGGATTTGAACAGCCCGTGACCCTGAACACGACCCGACGCCATAGTCGCTGGTAGCTGGTAGCGACCCGTGCAAGTAATTATCCTAAACAACCTCCCAAGACCTTCAAAAAAAGAATCACATATCTGCAGGCTGAGATCGCTGCCATGCCTGAGCAGCCAAGGGATGCCACCTGGCTTACCTGGTCAAGTTCAGCAAGAATTCGAGACAACCATCATACAGCAAGTGCGCGCATGTGACTTTTATTGTAACTGTATTCACTCAAGTGTTGAAAGGTGATGCTGTTGTCAAATGTCGAAACTGCAAAGGTCGCAAGGGTGGTAGCGAAGGATGAGACACAGGATACTGCTCATACATCCCATCTAGTAGTCGCAATAGGATGGGCTGGGGCACGCCTGCCCCGAATTCAGCCCAGTTGGGCCTTAGATTCATGAAAGGGGATGTCGTGCTTGGTTCAGCGATGATGTGATTGCATCCCAACTTGATCATTGAGCAATCACCAGGTTGTGGGTGACATCCGGGTGTGCCGGTACCTGCGCTTCTATGGCGGCAAGGTCAACGAGGTTGGCTGATGTTTGCTGGCAAATCCTAGATTTAGACTTGTGGATCAAATTGGAGCACGCAACTGCACCTGTACATGTAGCACCGAAGAATCCCGGCAAACCTGTCCAAGCGTACATCGGGTGCATCGTCCCTGGAGTCTGGAGCAACTGCGCGTAGGCCGCCAAGGGGCTGTCCGAGTTCCTGAAATGGTGGGTGCAGGAGGACATCCCCGCTCTGCGCAAGGCGCGCATACCACTAGAATGCATATCCTGGACCTCGCTTGGGACCTGGAGCCTTGCAGTTTGAAGAAGCAAGACCTCCTCGGCAGAATCACGATTAGCACGTGTTCAGCATGATCGGCCCTACCATACCAGCGGCGGAAGGCCAGCAGTATAAGGATGAACTTGTCATTTTGACAGGGGAAGGCCCTAACAACTAATCAGCCAACATGTTGACCATCAACCGGCAAACGGTCCAGCACGATCAGCCAGCCAGTTATTTGCCACGCCAGCATCACAACTGCAGCAGCCTTCACTCTTTGTCCTTTGTGCCAGGGAATCATCGACTTGGAGCCGGATGACTTCCATGCTTGGCTGGACAGTGTGAGGTGTGCTTAGAGGATCAGGAAGGATGCTTGCGGTTCAGGCTGTATGGATATAGTTGTCCAGCCTGACCCAGCTACAGTATCCTTTGCACGGTTTTGTAGGTAAGAGGGCTTTCAGTGTTTTTCACTACGGTGGCCCGAATATTCCTTTGGTGCAAGGCGAGCCTCCTCGATGACAACACGAGTGCTTATAGCTTTATGTCATGTCAAGACTGTAATGGAGGAGTATTTCAAGTATGAAGCTAAGTGCTCTTTTAACCTTTGCTCAATCGCAACTACCAACTGTCAATATTGGATATGGGTTGTATTGTTAGGCTTGGACCTGTGCTTCGCGCTTCGAGTCCCTCGACGTCTAAACAAGCCTGAAGGTAATCGATAACATTACAGCTTGCCGTTAAGCCAGCCACTGGTTGGCTGAAGAGCTGGAATGTCTTGCCTCAAACCGTACTTTGCCGAAATAAAGCTACAACCGCGGCAGTAGATGATTTCTTGGTGAAAGACCACGCTGGGGCAGGTCACCATATTCTCCAGTCATGGTGCCGGGCTTCGCGGAGACCGAGGACATCGTGCACCCTGCGACGACAGTGCATTTTTGTCAAAGTAGACCCCAAACACCTCGAAGATGCTACACGACATTGACATTTGGAGTGATGACTGATAGTTACAGGTATCGCAGGACCGCTAGGCAGTTGTGAGAAAGAGCATGCAGAATGCTACTACTGCTGCTAGCATACTAGCCATCTGCATCTGTGATGGGAGGAAGGCCACACGGTCATCTTCGTATCTCCGGGGTACTTCAAGGCTTATGGGTGGCTGTCGTCCCGCAACTTTGTGCTGTGCGAAGCAGACGTTCTTGAAAGACAGAGTGTGCAATGTCCGTCGCGCAGGCACAGGAGTTTGTGAGCCAACGGCCGGCATGCCACACGATGGATAATGATCTGATGTTGGTGCGGGCCGGCATGGAGTGGATGATGAAGCGAGTGGATGACAGATCCTACGAGAAGAAGAAAGTGCTGTATTCCATCAAGGTGATGCTCGACCGTATAGCATGATACCCAGTGTTCGTGCGATCCATATACATCCCAGATTATGAGGTGCCTTAATTATGCAGGGCCCAAAATACATGCCTTTCATGAATTGAGATCCCGCCGTTTGCAACAACCCATTTTGCGCTCAGGATTGATGCGACGCATTTGGGAAGGGAGACGCTTCCAATTCGCGTGTATGAAATCCGTAAGTTCGCCCAAGACAATGGCAAGCAGTTGATGAGCATGTATTGCACCTTGGCCCGCTTCTTCTCCAAGTAGTCAAAATGTGTGGGCATTGCGCTCTTGCAGACCGACTGCCGATCGTATGCCGGGCCTTGTGGTCAAAACCAAGGTGATCATGATATTCTCCTGCTGGTGGTGAACGCGCCTTGGATCATCCGCTTTGTTGTCATGTTCGCAACGACCCTCATGACGAAGAGGCGTGGCAGTTACCTGAATTATTCCACGGGCGAACGTTCTCATGATGGTTGCCTGGGCAAGTTTGCTGCGTCATAAGCCTTCGAGGATGTTGTCAATAGATCAATGAAGTCCAGGCAGAGAAGGAGCAAGCAAAATGCATAAAGCCAGACTCGAAACACCTGGAAGTCCTCCGGCCCCAAGCATTCTTGCAGCACAGCCTTCCATCGCCTGCCATGTTGAATCTTCTGAAGTCTGCCAAATTCACGGATCATCTAAGTCTTCCCTTACTTAGCTTGTCTTTGTTCGCTGTTGGTATTGTTTCTTTCTTATCCTCTGGAGCGTCTTCGATTTGAGACTCCAACTCAAGATTGTCAGCTGTAAACTCGGGCTCCAGCTGTGCTGATCCATTCTGACAGGCAATCTTCGCGAATCAAGGTTCTTGGCAGCGCGTCTGAGGTGGATGTACAGGCCATGGCACAATGTGGGAAGGTTTAACGGTGGCTGCAGGTTTCCGATCAAGTTTATTCCTGTCGCCTTTGAAGGCTCCCTGGCTCCGCAGGCACAGCTGGGCATGGTAGGGCCGAAGAGCATGTTCCCGCCATCCCTTGGAGGCCAGGTCTCCTGAGTGTTTCTCAGCGCTGTTAGAGGTTTCCAAGTGCCAAAATGTATAGGTCATGGCCGAGTGGCTCAAAATCCTGAACTTGGTCCTTAGGTTCGGTTGTTTCGGGGTATATGAGGCAAGGGAGAGAAGATGAATGAATCACACAGAAAATTTACATGTCCCTGTTGATGTGTAGTATGTAGTGTTTTGGCGATGCTCTGCTTGAAGTCTTCCTCTGAGTAATCTGTGAGGGAGGCAGCAGAAAGGCTGCTCAAGGCTGTTGAGCAACGCACGTTTCATTTTGCCATGGAGATGAAATTATCAGCATGGGTCGTCTTGTACCTCCACCACAAAGGAGTCAGGTGGAGTCAGAACTCAAGAATGGAATTTAGACTTTAGACAGCAGCGACACTGGCAGGGCTGTTGGCACTTCAGCTTGGCTTTCCGGATATGTTGAGACAGGAGGATCCTAACGTGCCGCCATACCATGCTTGCCCAAGTGCACCTCAGCCTGAGCCTTGAGAAGGTCAACCTTCAGCTTGTCAAATGTGGCTAAGGATGCTACTTTAGGGAAGAATGTAGCGAGGATCTTTACCTCGCAAGTTGGACACCTTGCGCAAACAGCAAATGGAGGGAATGAGATCATATTCGGCAAGAGACCTCTTGTGTCTCTTGCGGTCAAGGACTGGGCCGGTTGGGAACGAAGCCTTATCAGATGGCTTAGCCACCATGCCCTTTAGATGGCCGGACAGCATGGCAGCCTGGCAGGCACCCGGAAGCCGGAGGAAATCCCTTTTTACCTCCCGCTGGCCCAAGAGAACCAGTCCAGGACAGCTCATGTTGCTGCACTTGATGAGTAGAACCATGATTAATAAACCCCCTCCTTTTCAGGACCTTCATATTAGGATCCCTATGATACAGGGCCTCAGTTTCGATAAGGCGGCGGGTAGCGTGCGGCATCTTCATGTCAAGCGCAGGATTACGGAGTGGATGGCTCGAAAGGAGGCAGGTATCACCAGAAAGGGCACCCTAGCTGCAGAGCGAGCCTCTTTGTATTCATTGGGGTAATATTAGAGTTATATGTGGGTAGCGGAAAATACAATGGGAACTATATAGTTAAGGCTAAAATTAGGTTCTCTTGGTCTTCTTTCACAAAAAGATTTCATCTTTCAACAACAACAAGCAAGGCACCCGAACATGGAAACTACCACATGATGGTTCACATATCTTCCCACGTGTCTTTCCCATCTCTCCTGGATGACGGAACGACATGAGCCTTTACGGTGTATTTGGGGCCATGATTCAGATCCCCAATTCAGACCTCAGATGAAAGAAGCTAGAGCAGGCTATCTGCAATTTACAATTCACTGTCTTGTGTGACTGCGGGTGGCTTCTTATCTAGCTATGGATGGAGTGGCCAGTTGCAAAACAGAGTTGTTATGAGGTGCTACGAAACCGCCCTCGCCTAGCGCCAAGCCTGAGAAGACGACCAAGGAGGCATCTGAACTGGCTGTCCAACATTTGCGGCTTTGAGGATGTGTAGAATGGAGGCCACAGTTCAAGATGGGCCCAAAGAGTTCCTGTAGTCCTCTGCGTGTTTCCCAATCCAGAACCCTTGGAATCGTTGTGGGCTGTGCCTGCATGCAGATACAGGGGCTCAGAGTTCTTAACGTCAAGGGCATCCGAGGGCTGCATGATGCACAGCTGGATTTCGCCTCTCATAGGTTGCAGCTGCAGAAGCTACGACGCCCATTGCCAATGTGGAGCAGGAGGATGACCTCAGCAAAGAGTAGAGTTGATGTCTGCCCCACTCTGTGATGACCTGATGACAGCATCCCTTGCAACAAGCCTTGATTCTGCAGTGGCAGGAAAGTCAATTATTGTTCGCTTGAATAGTCATAGCGCGCGAATTCCACAGAATAATAGACGTTGCAGCAGGAGGAAGCCGCGACAAAGGTCTCGGCTGAGGTCGCATCTCAGGCGGCAGTGGTCAAGCAAGAGAAGGAGGAGGACACCTGCGGAACATGCCTGCTTGATGGATCTAATGCTTACATGCCGCTGGTTCTCTGGCACAGGACTCAAGCAAAACAGCGATAGCTACGGCTCAAGCTATGTAGCTTGAGACGGGCAAGGAAGTTGACCCCCCCATTGCATTGTAGCCATGGCGTGGCTTGCTCTGTTTTTTGTCTTGCAACGTGCGAGCAGCTCAAGTGCTGAAGTAACCAGCGCAAAGCGCTGGATGACACCTCGCATGTATGGGAACTTGTGCTGAAGGTGGCGGAAGATGACGAGCCTGGCTGTACTTCCCCGCCCTGGACCAACAGCGATTTACTTGACCAACAGCGATTTACTTGACCAGAGGCTACTGATTGCTGAGGAAGTCAATCCTCATATACGTGTTGAGTCCTCCCAAAGTTTGGCGTGACGAAGGGCGGTTCTCAAAATTGTCGCATGCAGCGGTCAAGCGCAAGGATGGCAACAACGCTCGCTTGAACTGCGCCAGTCAGGGCTGTCAGAATGATGGCTGAGAATCAAGAAATCAAGAACGCTGGGCTTGTAACAGGCATTCTGTGACGCAAGCTTTTAACAGAAGTTCCTGTGTTTCCACAAGCTATTTTGCAACAAAGCTCCTTTCTGGGGCAGAGCTGTACCAGGCATTCGCAACAAATGTATGTAACACCAGGCTGCGAAAGCAAGGTATGCAGCAGGGGTAGTAGTGGGGGGGCCGCTACAGAAGGGGTTTTGGATCCACAGGCCAGTGACGACAACGATGTGGACGCAGCCATCGGTATTGGTGTATCAGCTTAGCATGGAAGATCACCTCTACAGAGATGGGAACAGGGTGGATGCAGCAGTATTTCGCATGAACGGCTAGCACGTGCAAAGCCAACTGCATGAAAGTTCAAGACATTGCCAGCTTGGAAATATCATCCAGTTGTACAGGCAACGACCAGCTATTGACTGAGCACTCGACCATTGATGTGGAGGAGAGTGCCATGTACCAAGCATACCTGGACCAGCCAGTCCAATCCATCAGCATGTGCAACCAAAAGCCGCGTTCTAAGTGCATGAATCGCACCCTGCAGAGTACAAACAACAGCGCCAAAGACCTGTTCACCTCCAGCTACATCGGCGATGCCACGTTGGACCGCGATTGCAACCTAGCCACCTGCTTCTGCAGCTGGGTTGTACAGGACTGTCCGGCACAGCCGCTGGGCTTCAACGTCGGCACGGCGACAAAGCTCAGTGGGGGTGCTGCCAGCAACGACGTATCGGGCTTGCAAGGCCCGGCACTTCTACGAAGATGGGAGCAGGGTGGACGTAGTAGTTCGCATCCGGGAAGGGCACATGCAATGCTGCTAGCAGCTTGGAACAGCTGATGGAGACCCAGGCAGTCCGCTGTTACACCTGACTGCGTGTACATCTCAAATGCTACGTGAACTCAAAGACCTTGGGTCGCTTGGCTCCATACCTCGGGGGAGTGCTTGGGAACTGGGAATCTTGGGCAAGAAACTTGGCAAGGATGCGTGGACCGAAATAATTAAGATGAGTGGCGTCTTTTCTGCTAGTGTCCACATAAGGCACCTGCAATTATCACTGCAGTGACTATAACGGCCTCAAGCTGCTTTGGCATATCACAGCCAGGGCACGCCACGCCGAAGTGCGAGCACCGCCCCCGTCTCCAGCTCTTTCAGATTCTCTCTCTTCACCCGCTTTTCGCCTGGGTCGCCCTCATTCAGGAGCTTCTCTGGAATGTGGCTCAGGTCCTTGCCAGGGATACGGGCGAAAAGCGGGTGAAGAAAGAGAACCTGAAAGAACTGGAGACGGGGGCGGTGCTCGCACTTCGGCGTGGAGTGCCCTGGCTCTGCGCTGGTGAGCCTTTGGCAGACTGCGAAGCGACCTACGCGGACCTACGCGCAGGGTGCTTACGGCGAGTACGTCCAGTGCAGAATCAGCGGCCCGAATTGCTTGACCACGGCCCTGCCTGTCGGAAGCCAGGCAGCTGCGCAAACTGAGGTTTTGGGCAGATACAACTCTTCTGCTGGATCGCGCTTTGCGACAACAAAGATATTCGCGTTAGTTCGTGCCCAAAACATGCTGGCCACATGTTTTCCTTGCATGTCTTACAGCTCGGCTGGAGGAAACATTAACATGATTCTAGATGGCAGGCAGGGTATAATCCCCTATTCCTCTGTCTAATGTATCCCTTTGTTCCTGACTAACTCCAAGATATACCTAAACACTACAGCTCAGCTCGAGGAGAAGCCCGTGCTCTTGGAGGAGGCCCCGGCACCCAGCGGAGGCGGTAAACTGGGAAATCTCTGAGTCCTTATGCAGGGTTTAGGGTTTAGGGTCTAAGTCCTTGTACTTATTGGGGGTTCGTAGGGAATATATTGGGGCTACATAGGGATAATGGAAAAGAAACTGGAAACTATTGCATTTGCGGATTAGAACCCAAAACAAAAGTTCTCGGCCATAGTTTTCCCAGCCGGCTCAAAAAGTTTCATCGCACTCCAGAAATACATGGAACAATGCAGAGAAGATTAGGGCCCCTCACAAACTTATGCCCCATATAGTGTTCATGTCATTTGCTTTGGGCCGCATCGCTTAGGTCCAGCGGCCCTAAGCAACGCACAGCGTAGCTAAGCAACGTAAATGGTTCCGCATCAGCTTAGGTCCACCGGCCCTAAGAAATGCAGCCTCAACTGGCCCATGTGGAATGAAAATTTAAAATCACAATCTGATGGGCTGCGCTCCGCAAACAACCCCAGGGTCCAGGCTGCAAAACTAGCAGGAGCGGAGGTTTGCAATTCCCCCAGTGGCAGAAAACTACATGTTTCTGAGTTCGGACTAGGTAGGATATGCAAATTACAAGGATTCTGAATTCGAATTAGGATTGCCAGGATTAAGGATTAGGATTAGCTCCGAAAATTTTTGAACAAGCAAAATGATAATTGGGTGTATGCTGAGGTTACTTCCCAAAGTTAGGGGCCCTTTAATAAGGATTAGATTATAGTATATTGGGGTCTATATTGGGGCCGTCCCATTTCGGCAAACTACCTTGCAATCAAGACTGAAGAACCATTTGAGGAACCTTTCGTTACCTTAAGTCTCAACCCTAAACCCTAAACCCTTCAACCAGTTGCTTGCTCTCCCATGTCAATGTGCTGGAGTTGACCCGTTCACACAGTCGTAGCCGTGCCTGCTGTGCGCGATGCGCGTGTCTAAACCCTTCAACCTTGAAGACATGCAACTGACGGGTGACATTTGTACATTGCCAGGGTTGACAACTCGCGAGGAAAGATCCTTTAAATCCTTGACGGCTGGGCGGTTCTTTGGGAAGTAACCCCAATACGCGCCCAGTTCTGATGTAGTAACTTCCATTTTCTTAGGGTTTAGCGTGAAGTACAGCTCTTATCATGCCTCTGAAATTGGAGATTTCCAAAATTAGGGCTAGCTTTCTGGGGGTCCCTATAATAAGGATGATAATATGTGGAGTTCGATATTGGGGTCTCCCCCATGAATTGTAACTACCAAATGCCCTGAACAATCTTGATGCAACGACTGCACACATGCGTTTGATATTGACTGTCTTGTCACAGTCTTGTCATTAGTTTCTGTTTGTTTGGGCGCCTGGCTTTCTTTGATGGAAGGCCAGCATTTGCTATTGAGCTTTTGTGATTTGGAGCTCTGGAGGTTTTAAGACACAAGCCTTGAAGCTTGAAATCAGAAGGCCATTAACTCTTTTTTGGATCTTATATAAGTAAGGATGTAGAAACTTTGAACTTTGGTTCAAAGGCTGAACATGAAAGAGGGCACCGCCAAATCTTTGAGTGACCCTGGATGAGCCAGCTAAACTAGACATTGCATCTTGTATCCATGCATAACAGGACGCAACATTCACTCACTTCAGGGCAGAGAGACCAACTTGATGAAGTAGATACCTTCTGATGACGAATACTACTATATACGAGTACTATTTGTGTAATGAATTATGACTGCTTCTACTATACCCCTCCTCCCCTATGACTACTTCTATTCCTGCTAGTTACTCCTGCTGCCTGCTGTTCTGACCTTTGCTCTAAGACGACGGCTAATACTACCACTATTCCTACGACGACGTACTTAGTACTACACAGCCAGTACCCTGTATCACCCCTATATAACCCTATATAACCCTATGTAACCTACATAACCCCAATATTACCCTATATAACCGCAATTGGTCCATCAGACCAGCTTGCCCCTTTCTCGTACAACAAACAACCTGTGGCCCCTGTACAGGCTGGCTATGCTGCGCGGCGCCATAGGCCTGACAGACAGCTACCTAGCAGAACGAAGAATGAGAGATCGGCAAAGGCGTTGCGCATCTTTCATATCCGAGATATCTCCCTAATCTCGTGATGCTAGACAACATCATCCGCGGAAGGAGGTTCGGATTAGAGGTCGATTGCTAGGTTGTCCTGACAGCGTGGTGCTCTTTCGCGCCTAGTTTTGCACTGTAGCTTACCAACCAGCAGAAGGTACACGCATTCTCGGCGCAAAAGCTGTTTTTCTCTTGACTTAAGGAGAACCATTTCTTTTGCATTCAGAGTGAGCTCTTCGTCTCATGGTTCTGGTAGATGGTAAGCGATTTCCTGTCACTGGCCGCATTGAAGCACACTCTCAGCTGAGGAACTTGGGCACGTTCTGGAAGGGTCGATGGACCCTTCCGCTTTTCCAAGCCTTCCGAGAAGACCGGGTGGGAAGGACCCCAACAAAGTACTGCACACATCCTAGGCCCTAGCTCCGAGAATCTGTGCACGTATCATCTTGGGCGTGGTTTTCCTGCTGCAGCATTAGGTTGGTTTGTTGTTTGGTCTTCCTTGTTGTTGCGCTGGTTACATTGAAATATTGAACAGGGGCAGGCAGCGCAAGCAGCGACGTGAAGAGCAATCATCAGACTTATCCCTTAATATCATTCTTATTGTACCAGTAGTATCCACTTCTACCTTATCATTATTTCTTCGGACCGCCACTGTTGGTACTGTTGCCACCTTGACGACAATGACAACTACCAGTTGCCGGATCAACTGCTACGGATTTTCCAACTGCTGATGGATATCCACTCCTTTTTCGCATTTGTGCCATGCAGGGTGCCCGAGCAATACATTCACGGTTCAGTGTCTGGGGTATGATTGGCATTGGGAGCATTTAACGTGAGCTCATGTCAGGGCCAGATTGCCCCTCATCAAAGAGAATAGTTTTTTCAAGGTAGTGGTAGTCCATACCCATACTCAATCTCTTGAGCTTCAGCCCCGCTCAGAATGTCAGCGCCATCCAGCTAGCTAATACTTGCTCTCATTCAGATCTAGCGAGCCTGGAGAAGCCCCTTGGCAGTGCTGCTGTTTCCCAAATTAGGGGTACCTCCTTATTGGGGGTCCCAATAATAAGGACATGAGCATTTCGAAGTCTATATTGGGGTCCCTTATTTTGGGAAACTACCACTTTGTTCATGTCCTCACCGTTCGTCTTCCTACCTGATCAAGCACATGCTGCAAGCCGGCTTCGGCAATGCCTGAAGCAAGCAGTGGCAGGGGTGTGGGATCTCGGTGGCTTTGAGTGGGCCTGGACTAGACCTGATGAAGGACACACTTCAGCTTTCAAGAGGAGACTTGAGAAAGCCCCAAGGATTGCTTGCTCTTCAGTAGCTCCCTCGGCATCAGGAAGTTTGAGAGCCATTTATTGTCAAATCGTTGATTCTGGTAGGGCTACAATGGCATTGGGGAAATCGTTTGTCGAAGTACTATCGGCAGCGGTGGCACTGGCAGCCTCACGTAGCAACGAGTTTCAAAGTGGTGGTAGCTTTGGAGAAGCAGGATAGGTAGTTGCCGTGGTGTTGTTGGCGGCAGTGGCAATGCAAGCAACAGTTAAAGTAATGGTACGGGAAGCAGGGGACAAGGAGTACTGGCAAACATCAGGCTCGTGTTACTGGCCAATTCTTTGTCAAGGCACGTCTGCGCTTCCTAGCGGCTAGAGACTCTGCTCGCCGCATGCAGTGCGGGCTATTGCCGTTGAGTTTTGTGGCAATGTGTCGGGCAGCTTCTCAAACGCAAAATGTGTCAAATCTGATTGCCTCGAGCATTTGCAGTGCACGGTATGAGTTTACAGCCCTTACCGAACCAGACGTAAGCCAATGCCAAATTGTTGCAAGGCAACCAAGCTCAGAGTCGTAGCAGGCGTGCGTAACCAGAATGTCAGCCCGTTCAGGCTCAGGCGGCGCTAGGCTTGGGGTGAACAAGGTCTGAAGTCTGAACCGGCCAACGTTTCAGACGCCGCTCGGCCAGTTGCTTCTGTTGTAGTCGAATTCTCGGATCTTCCCAGGGGCGCCTCCCTCGGTAATTGCGAGATGTCAGCCATGCAGGTCAAAGCCAGAGGCGTCGAAAATAGTTAGGCACAAGCTCTTGGCTTGACAGTCGCAATCGGCGCCTTTGGCGCAAGATGCTGAAGTAGACCTAGTAGGATGGTGCAGCTTGGTGTCTGGAGATACGACTGAAGAACATCGAGCACCCGCATTAGTGACCTCTTGACACCATGCTGGCTGGCAGTTGAACGGCTGGGGCGGAACTCTGAAGAGATCTGCCTGCAGTTGTTTGTTGGTGGCCCACTGGACATGCCAGCCGGCATGGGGCTTCGGATGCCATGACTCATCGGCTGCAAGCATTTTGTAGCAACAGATCACATATTCATACGCAAATGTGAGCGGAACCTTCTGGGTTCCCTCATATAGTGGCATTAGCCGCGTGGACGATAGCGATGTGAGGTCAAGTCAATAAAACAAGTCGAGCGGTATTGGCAGCAAGCCCCGCGCTACTGGTAGAGGGGCGACTACAGCCGTGGGACCAAGAAAGTGCTGTTGTGTAGCAGTCTTCAGCTGAGGAGATCCCTTATCTTGTCCGCGTGTCCCATTGACGCCGACACTTGAGGTATGAACGCCGCGAACTTTACCACCTTCTCCACTGGCATTGGGTGCCAACCTTGTTGTTGAGCATCCTCTCCATGGCCGCATTCAGCGTGTAGTGTACAGATCTCCGCAGTCGAAAGAGCAGTTTCGCATTGTTCGCTGGTCTGCTTTCCGGCATTCAGCTGCATCCAGATTTGCACGTGGGCAGGTCACATGGATGGATCTTGGGCCAGAAGTACCTGCAGGACGCGACGCTAGCTGATTAGGGAGTTCAGCTGCATCGTGCTAAGTGCCAAGCTGCGTTGACTTTTTAAGCCTGCTCGGTAGGATGGGCATAGGGCAGCATTTGACGACTGAATTTGGAGGATCACCCGAAGGAATACTACAGGATGCAAGGCTCGACGGCGTTGCCCTTGCGCTGGCTGTGATACAAGACATCCAACTGGGGATTTCGGCTGCTTGCCATTCCAGTTAGAAGTCGCTGCCCGCAGACATGGGGTTGATGAGACAGCTCCCGACAAACAAGGCTGCACAGCACTCAGGTGGACTCATACTCTCATATAGTGCCGAGCCATCGCATCAAAGCTAGCCAGTTGTGCCCAAGGACAAGGAGTTGGACAAGCCTGCCTACGTTTATGATGTGGCCCCTGCCTGTTTTTTCGGTTGGCCTGCAAACATTGCAAGACTTTGCAATTTTTGCGCTCATTGCTGGTCAGTTCTTGTCCGACTCGACAAGTGAATCCGGCGAGCAATCCTGGGCTCACGGGGCACCCTTTGGCTGTAGGTCGGC